>PVLA01007061.1:0-111895 GCA_004027455.1 Hydrochoerus hydrochaeris | reverse complement strand
TGCACTTAAGATGACAAGATCCACTAGAATATCCACTGTGGTTTAATTATTACCTGCCTTTGAAGTTTTATACTGTCTACAATGTTTTACTTTTACTAATATTGTTAGGTACTGCTATATTCAATTATACTGCTATATTCAATTATGCCTGATGATATAGACATTTTATTGAGGATAATAAGAAACAACACAGTAATCATTGTAGAACACCTTGTACTGTGGTTTTATATGACTTTTTGGTTTTGTGTATTTATAGGAATTTGTTTTGTTTTGTCTTGCTAAGTTTTGTTTTTCCCTCTAATACAGAAAGTATAGAAATACATGCAGAGACTCATGCATGCATAGCTGTTTACACTTTCACTGTCTGAATATCTATTTGTATGCTTTAATTTTGTAACTTGAACAACTATTTCTAAGAGGACAATATGTAATTTATCAACTAGTGATTTCTTATTGTTTATCTTTTTTTTAATTCTGCATTATTTCTACCCTTTATACTCTTTTGTTTCTCTTTAAATAAAAAAATTTTTTAAAAAAAAATTCCTAAGCCCACAGCAGGTTCAACTTCAACTCTTCAACCTAAGTAAAATGGACCTTACGTGGCATACCTTGCAACTCCAACTGCAATAAAGGTAGAGGGATTCCCATGCTGGTTTCACATCACCTAGACCAACAGATATCATTGGATGTCTGGTAATCTCGATCCCAAACACATTAAAGGGACTTTATGGACCTCATGTCCAATAGCTCCCACCCATCTCAGATTAACACAACACAAATGCTAATGCTTTGTTGCCCTATCTGGTTTTGGCCTATATATGGCTCTACACTTCTCCCTTTCCTCACAGGTGCTCTAACATTCTATTCAAAAAACAAACAAACAAACAAACAAACAAACCAAAAAACAACAACAAAAAAGTCCACACCATTCTCCAAAGACTTAGTTATCACACTTTTCATATTAATAATCTTAATGTTTACATTCCTCAATTGCTTTAGTCAACATGATAGGCTTCCTCCTCTGCCTCAATCTATTACTTCACCTAACCCTATACAAAAAGGCCAACCAACCTGTCCCACAACAGAGTCGGTGGACATAGGGCCAGCACATGTCTTCCCTTCCTATAAAAGGGATCATACACAGTGGCTATAATAATACCACAGGTCACTTTACACACTCATTCACAAATCCTACACTAATATCTACAAGGCCTTACTCATCACACTATCACATGTAGAGTGCCCATAGCACCTATTGTGACTGGGATAAGTATATTTTCTCCCATCAGTCTGGGAGCAAGGAGATTAAAAAAGCTTCACGTACTACTATCAGATATCACATGGTTTAAAAACAGTGATAAAATCGGGCTCCCAAAATGTTAATTCACTCCAAGATCAAATAAACTCACTGGCCACAGTAGTTCTCCAACAAGGAAGGGCACTCGGTATTCTTACAGCAGAAAAAGGGGGATACTATGCCATGTTGGGAGAAGAATGCTGCTATTTTGCTAACCAATTGGATATAGTAAAAGATCAAGTAGAAAACTCAAAAAATTGGCAACTGATATATGAAGCAGATACTTTTCAAAATCTACCTCCTGGTGTTTATGGTGGAGCTCCCTAGACACATGGGTCCCCACTCTTAATGCCCATTATGGGTCCCCTAATTACTATAATAATTTTTTGCTTTTGGCCCCTGTGCCTTTAGGCTCCTCTCACAATTTATCCAAGCCAGAATACAGGCTTCATTACCAAAGAAATCCTACTACCTAGCAACATCTTAACCTCACAAACTCAGACATGGATCCCTCAATCCCATTCCCTTTTATCCTAGGCCCCAACAAAGCCCCTCTCAGCAGGAAGCAGCCAGAGAGACTCCACATTATCCCAAACACTGAAGAGATGGGACTGTTAGGTCCTCCCATCTGAGAGACAGCACAATCATCATGGCAATGGTTCAAAGCTGTGCCATGATAATGCACACCTCCTTCTTCCCAAAAGCCCCTATGGCTTCTCCCTCCCAAAATTCTGCCAAAGCTCAGGAATGTAAAGGTTTACCCAATCCCCTGCATTCTCACAAAATAAATCAGCTCACAGCAGCCACCAGAGCCCTACCCCCATCAGAGGCTATATCGGGCAGAACCTGCCCTTTGTCTGCAGGGAGAGCCATCACAGCCTTCCTTGTGGTGACTCGCTCCATGCTCTCCCTGCTTATTAAACTTTTCTTATCTACCTGCCTCCTCTCTTTAATATTCTGCACTGCTCTAGATTGAGTACAAATCACTCAATCAATGGTACCATGGAACCCATGACATTATACTAGTAAACAAGGATCTCTGTAAGTTCTAATACATACTTCTGGTTATGGTTTATTTATCAGTACTAATTCTATTTAGTAATGTTAATGTAGGTTCATCATTAGAACTGAAGACAAAGATTGTTTCATATTCATGTCTGGAAGTCTTGCACAATGCCTTGAATTTTTGGAAGTAGAGGACATTTTAGATTTTAGACTTTACTAGTTTATAACACTACTTCTAAGAGAAAAGATACTGAGAAGTTTAAATGTGTGGTATTTAACTTTAGAAATACACATAAGGCCTGAAGATGTTGTTCAGTGTAGAGTACCTGCTTAGCATGTGTGAGACCCCGGGTTCAATTTCTAATAATGCTAAATAAATAAATATATAAAATATGATGCCTGAAATTTGCTTCAAAACAGTGTGAGTCTCAAGAACACTCAGTGTCTGACAAACAGAAGTTGGCAGCAGCTCAGTCACAGAACCTTGTTGATTATATTAATGCAAATATGCTTAAAAACAAATCATAAGGGAGAAGAACTAAGTGTAACTGAAAAGCAGCAGGTGGAGATATGACCCAGAAAGCTGCTTTCGTGGGAGGAAAAATCAAGAATTTTGTATCAAACCTATATATGCATGTGCTCTACTCTCAAAAATAAATGTCTTTTATTCATAAGAGAACTGAAATAACTAGAGGAAGTACCTGTATGAAATTATGCTCAGTAAAATGAAATAGCACAGTAGGGCTCAAACTCTGAGCTTTTAGCATACTACTAAGCATTCTCATTGAACTATATCCCAGGTGAGAAAAAATAATACCTTAGAGGTAAAAACTGAAGCCTATGAGACATGCTATTCAGATTTAAAGTTCAGAACAATGACATCTGGAATCAGTGCCTATCCATATCTTGCTATTCTTGCTAGTGCATTACAGAAATTTGCTAATATCTGTGATATTATAGTGATGACAGGGATAAGTCATCAATGTTTGACTTTTCCACTGGAAAACCAGGCCTTGAAAGCAATCTTGATAAAATGTAGAAGAAAAGACAGAAGTGTAATTATCTTTATTTTCAAAATATTTGCAGTTGAAGCCAAGATTTTAATTCAAAATAAACCAAGATCTCTCACTCATGGAGAAAATGCTCACGGAAACAGACCAAATTCACTGATATGGGTGATCTAATATATAAAATGTTAGAAGATGTAGCTGAAGGGTCTCAGCTTGAGAAAAATGAAACCTGAACTTCATGGTGGTCTAAGTTTAATGAAGTGGCGATATCAGAGATTTCTAGGCATGAGGTGGAAAGGGACAGAAAAACTTGGGAGTGATCCAAATGCTAGAGTGAATTTAATACATGTGAGCTACACACTCTGCACATCTGAAATCAATTTGATACCAGAAAAAATCTAGTTATCAGAAATAACACTCACAATTAGAACAGGAAAATGTTAGTATAAAGAATTATTAAGGAGCTCAGCCATGGTGGTGAATATCTGTAATGCCAGAAGTCTGGGATCACAAGTTTGAGCCAGCCTAGGAAATCCGTAATTCAATGAGATTTTGTCTGAAAATTTCAAACAATAACAAGGGCTAGGGATATAGCTCATTGTGAAGGCCTGAGATTCAAATCCCAGCAAAAGGAAAACAAAAAGAATTATTAATTAGTAACACAAGAGTAACTGTTAAGAGGGGTAAAGAGACCTTTAAAGAATATAGGAACAGCTGATGTAGAAAATATTCACTTTCCATTGGGTTGAAGTAGAGTATTGAAATAAAGATCACTTTGGGAGAGGGCTTGTTTCCTCCAATCCCTATACATCCAATGCTGAGCTTCAAGCTTTTTGGACACGATGTGACTATGGCCCTTTGCTAGCAGAAATGTCAAGGTATGACCAATCAAAGCTGGAATACAGGAAACTACCTGGCAGGGTACCAAAAGAATTTGTCTGGGAACCTGCCAGCTATAGTGCTAGTAAAATTAGCTAGAAAGCCACCACTAATTCCTTAGCAAAACTTGCTCAGAATCAGCTTGCTGGGATGTCAATGAAACTCACTAGATAGTATGCACCACTGAGGCTGCTGCCCACCACTGGGACTTCTGTTCAACAGCACAATAGAAGTCATCGACTACTTAGGAAGCCACCCACTAGTAGATACAACATTTAAAAAAAAAGAAGAAAACACTTGAACCAGAAACAAAAGTCCTTTTTCTTACCCAGAATCCTCTATTAACAAGGTCTAACTTTGTGTCAAATACCAAGGGAGAAAACAGTGAAATTAGTTTTCAAAGCAATAAATTGATAATTTGTATAGTTCAAGACAAATAGATGAAAAATTGGTCAGTATGTGATAACTGTTGAGTCAACATAAACAGGCACACAGAATTAGTCTGTCTGCTTTGAATATTTAAAATTTTTTTCAAAAGAGAGGGTTGTTCCTATTTTTGTTTTTCTTCCTACAGTAAAGTTTCTGTAGTCAACCTACTTCACTTCAAATCCTTGTTCAGCTGTTTATTAGCTAATTATTTTGGTGCTCTATTCTCCTTTCTGTAATAATAATAACTACCTATTTTGGCTATATAAAAGACTGAAATAGTTATTATTTAAATACAAAGCAATTAGAGCACAGGTTGTATGTAGGAAGTTCTCAATAAACTTTAGCTTATTGGGGCTGGAAGTATAGCTAAGTAGTAAGGTTCAATCACTAACACATATACAACTACTATTACGACTACTATTGATATTATTTATCCTAGTACAGATGGCTTTAAATTTTTTTTTTTATCGGTATCAGGGATTGAACTCACAACTGTGTGCTTGTAAGGCAGACACTTACACTGCTGAGCTAAATGTCCAGCCCTGATGGCTTTAATTTTTTAAGATACATAATATACTAGTATTATACCATAAAAACACACATCTGTGAAAATAGGATTTTGTAATGCACAGGAAATGAATCTGCAAATTCTGGCGATTTGGGTTTTCATTTTTTTTTTCCTTAATTTTTGAAGCACTAGAGATTGAACCCATGGGTTTTGCACTAAGCTACATCCTCAGCCTTTTCTATTTTTGAGTTTTAAGTCAAGGTCTCACTTAAGTTTCTAAGCTGCTCAAGCTGGGCTTGAACTAGGGATCTTTCTCCCTCAGCCTTTCAGAGTGTCAGGACTGCAAGTGTGCATCACTACACTCAGCTAGATTCTAATGGTTTGACATGAAAAATTATATATATCCTTTAAAGCATAACTTACCTTATCTTTATTATTGTCAGCTCTAGTATCCAGAGGCTGGTTTTTGCTTTGTTCTTGATTACATTTTCGATTTCCTCCACCTGAGCTTGTACTTTTAGTCTGTCCCATGGAATTTGAAGCAGTAGTGGATAGTACCAATGTGTTGACACCAATTACAGATGATGTGCTGTTTCCATTAATTGATCCATTTACACCTTGAAAATAAAAAGAAAAAAATTAATAGACTGTTATACAGTCACAAAAAGTAATGAAGTACTAATAAATGTATAATATGAATAAAACTCAGAAATATTTTCAGAGAACGAAGCCAGATCCCAATGGTCATTCTTATATAATTCCATATATATGAAATATTCACAACAGATACAGGCTCAGAGACAGCATAAGCTTGTGGTTCACAGAGTCTGGGGGAAGAGGAGGCAAAGAACAGCTGTCGAATGTGTATGAGATTTCTTTTTCAAGTGATGAAATTTTTTGAAACAAAGCAGAGATGTGGCAGCTACACAACATGGATTGAATTTTTCACTTTAAAATGGCTTGTATTATGTGAATTATACTTCAATTAAAAAACATGTTTAAAAAGATAGTTCAATGCTAATGTTTCCAAAAACACTTAACTTATTCAAGTAAAACATGTTATTTAAAATGCCATTATAATTTCAAATGAGATTCTAATAGTTATCACTTGCTAAAATATTAATGATCAATATCAGTTTCACTGAAGTTAATGTTTGGCTGCAGAAGCAACATAGTGGGTTGACTGGAGAGGTGATAAGACACATAAGAAAAGTAGCGAAGTTGGTTTCAAGTCCTGAACCAACACATTAAATGCAATCATTATTTTCCTGAACAACTATTTAACGTTGCCTGCAAAATAAGGATGTTTTCAGTCTCAGAGAATCATTATAAAAATGAAGCAAGACGATGTAAAACTCTCTAACACAATGCAATAAAATTGTTACTAAACCTGTACTCTACTGAAAATAGGTATTGGAATTAAAGACTTACAATATTTTACTTAGGCTAATATGGGTACCTTTTTCAGGACCATTTCGATTACTTTTTCCTGAAGTCCTTGAAGGGAATGAAGAAGAATCATGATTCTGGGGCGGAGGAGCAAACAATGGTGGAATTCCCAGTAATGGTGGAAAGAAGGGTGCTCCAGTACGAGTATGAATATCTGTTGTTCGCCACCATTCTGCACCTCAAAACCAAACCAACCAAATAATAACATTTCAGTTAACTTTTTAGTTAATATAACAACTGATTTCTGTATTTTATTCCTGAAAAAAAATTCAAGTTTCTAGCTGGAATATAATTGCTTAGTTCACATAGTTGTGATCATCTTTTTTAACTATAAACAGCTAATTAGAATTTATACACTCATCACTCTTCTCATGAGGCTAGTATTGAAGGATCTTCACTTAGCAGTTTTCTAGATTCAAGCTAAAAACAACCAAGATACTTTGTAGTTTTAAAAATAAAACTGAAAACTTGGAATATTAAAGAATTATTTAACTCTTTGATGACTTTTAACAAACTTTTTCTAAATTAGTAAAGAAAATATTTAAGTCTATATTAGTCTATTTTAAAACCTTAGAATTTAAGCTTAACATACATTAAGAATTTCTTCAAATTATATAGAGTATGAATCTGGTTCTGATATATCAGGTGGTCTAATACTATCAGACTATGGTAATCCACTATACCTCAAATATATTTATAGAAGAAAATATTCTATCATCAGACAAAAATATAAATAGATAAAGCAAAATCAATAATTTTGTCTAAGAAGTTGTCAAGAAGATTTTAAAAACAATTTTGCACTAAAATATAAATTATAAAACTTATTCCTAGTGGTTAATGAAAAAACCTTGCATTTTGTTTATGCTCCTGCTCATAAATTACAGATGGCAATGACTGTTTAATCAACATAAAGTAACTAAATAGCAGAAAGTTATGGAATGTAATTTAGATATTCAAACAGTAGCTCTGAGTTAAAACGTTTAGATTAGAAAGCCAAATTTTATACAATATATTTTTAAAGGAAGAGCAGATTAAGAAGAAATTTGAAAAGTTTCCAAAGGAGAGTCTTGTATTGCTCCTATGAAATCTCAGAAATAATCTTCAATTCACTAATCTATTAGATTACAAAATCAGTTATTACAGTATTTTTTCAGGCTGGTCATCTAAATAACATATATTTCTATTTGATCATAGTAACAGTCACAAGAAAATTAGATTTAAACAATACAGCATGTGAAAACAATATTATCACTGTATATTACATTATTTTTAAATTTTTTCTAGGAATATCTCTTTAGTTAAGATGCAGTGTAAAGTTATGAGCCCTTTCATCATCTAACAGTGAAATCTGGTTTTTAAGAAAGTGAAATCTTCATGGTAGCTGCCATTCTCGGAAGTCTAAAAAATAGTATAAGCAGAAACTGCAAATATTATCCTGGATTGCAGGGAGGTATTGGTAGTGAAATGACATATATATATATATATATATATATATAAATATATATATATATATAACCATATAAATCATATATATATAACCATATATACATATACATACCATATAAATCATATATATATATATATATATATATATATATATACACACCATACATACGCCTGAATGGAGGGAACTGAAACATTAATTGTTCACCCACTTAAGATAAAAAGAATGGGTGTATATTTGGGGCTTTTCTCAGTTCAGTAGACTCCTATTGTTATTTATGGGTTTGAAAACTAGCTTCTATCTATCTGATAAAAAGGGACAGAGGTTTCCTAAAGATAATCATATTAATACAATACAACTAAAGTTTTAAATATGATTGTATAAATTTTATATCAAAAATTTGGTAAGATAACCAAATCTAGTGATTCAAGTATTTTAGAAATAAACTGAAAAAAACTATGATAATTTTCTTCAGCATATCAATGGTAAATAAATTCACAGTATGAACTGGAGAAAATAATAGCAAAATATGCATTATAAATGAGGTGATGCTAAGGAAAATGTGTGTAAATAAAAATCAATTAAAAAAAGAGATGAAAATGGTAGAGCTTCCCATATAAACTTTATAAATGTCCAATACTATTTTGTAGGAAATAATATAATTTTTCTGAGTACAAGTTCACTTATCTTCCAAATTTATGAAAATAAAAAACAAAATTTAGTTGTTCACAAATTAGCTTACTGATAAAATGAAAAATACAAAAAGATGACATAAATCAGCACATGATGAATAAGAGTATTCAAAAGATGTAACACCATAATAGCAATATTAATCATTTTTAATGGAAGGTTTATAATATTCCAAGGAATATAATGAATCTCAATTTGAATCTAAAAATTCAGCAGAATTTTAAAACTAAAAGGGCCAGATACTTCATAAATGTTGCTTTTTAAAGTTAATATGCAATAATCAAAATTACAAGTATTTTAAAAGAAATTATCAGAAGATACTGTTTTAACATTAAACAAAAATAATTTTATTATACTAATGTCCATGAAATAATATTTGTTGATTTAAACTAGAAAAAATATTATAGAACTGTTTATTGACTGATTGATTGATTGATCGATCTTTTTTGAGACAAGGTCTTGCTATGTTGCCCACTGGCCTCCAAATCACAATACTCTTGCCTCAGCTCTGAGTGGTGGGATTACAAGCATGTACCACACCATGACCAGCCAATAAAATTTTAAATTATTCATCCTTTAAAATTCCTACTATGTATTCATTGTGTCTTTCTTACATTTATTTGTGGGTTGATTTTGAAAATTTAGCAACTTGATTACCTTATACAGAATTGATATTTTAAGTTATGTCAAATCTAAAACATGAATTTTCTGCAAAGCATAATCTGCCAATTTGGCAAAGATATATATTCATACAGGCACATTCTTATCACTAAAGACTGTCTTGCAGTTATCTGTTTATCCATTCCCTGAAAACTACAAACAACAAACTATATTGATACATTCCTTAGTAACTGGCTTTGTACCCAGAATATAATAGATACAAGTAAATAGTTAATGTAACCTAAGGAAGTTATTAAAATTTCTTATATAATAGAAGATCAATATTATGAAAATCCAGATGAGTAGCTTTTTATATGTCTAATTACAGTATAGAAGGTATTTAATTCTAGTAATATAGTAATTATATTGCAGTTTAGAGTTGCTCAAAGTATTATAATAAATCATGTTAAAACAATAGAAATATTTAAAATATCATAAATATATATATATATTATTCAGCAATTTTCTGTTCCATGAAATATATGTTCAGTGGTTTATCTTGCTAAGCAACCGTGCTAGCAATGGAGTAAGTTCCTATTAATATTTTTAAATGCAATGTTAATTCTTAGTTTAAGACATCATTTGTTTACTCATATTACTCCTCCCCATCTTCCTTTTCCCAGACAATTATGTTAAAACTATAACTCGAGAACTTGAAATCATCTATCTTTTCTACGTATAAATTAAACAAGATAGTTGTTTCTTTTTAAACACTTGAGACTTTATGAAACATTAAAGAGGGCAAAAGAAAATAGTGACAGTTACCAATAATGAAATAATTATATACATCTAATACTATACACAGCACTGAACATGACGATTATGTTCTTTAATCTTTATGGAAATTCTACAAAATATTCTTCTTCTTCTCATTTTACAGGTGAGAGAACTGTGGTAGAGAGGTCAGATAAGATTCAAAGCCATACAACTATGAAGCAGCAAAGCCAGATTAAAATTCAAATCTACTAGTTTTTGGGATCACCCACTAATGTTTTAAACTATTTTACATACAACAAAATATGTATATTTTACTAAAATATATTAAAGTAAAATTAATTCCTGAAAAATACATTTAAATTTAGACATTCAAGATAATATAAAAAAAGAAATTAAAGCATGTCTGTCTAAATTAAACTTTAACCACTGTTTTTATAAACTGCTGCCTCATAATCTGTTGAATTTCATCTAACACTTGTCCCTTTGCTACATAAGTGCTACCACTTTCTAGTTTTTTTTTTGTACCAGGAATCGAACTCATGACTTTGCGTTTGACAAGCAGGCACTTAAGCCACTGAGCTAAATCCCCGGGCCCTCTCTAGTTGTTTTGATCAAATATGGAAAAATATAGAAATTTAACAAATACATTGTTCCTACAAAGAAAGAAAAAAAAACCCAAATAAAATATTCATTATATGAACTGGATTTTAATTTTACGTTATAATTTTAAAAATTATATAAAACAGAAAAACTCAAACTCTGTATTTAAAATATGTATACCTTTTGTACTATACTTAAATAACACATACCAGGAAAACCTGACTTAATTATTCATTTCTATGGCAAATCCTATTTATCCATTAAACAATACCTAAGTAACTGCTATGCTATCTAACACATAGTATGTCTTATTATTTTTTTTTGCATGTGATAAACACATTTGAGCCAATTCTTGCATAAGAGTTTAATATACAAGGCATTATATCGTTCTCTTTTGCTCAATTTAATAAACAAATTACTGCTTGAACATTTTCAAGCTTTCTTCCTTTTCTTGAACACTGTAACAGATGTTTACCTGGAAAAGATGCTAGTTGGGGATGTGCGGCTAAGGCTGTGGGTGTACCAAGTGTCCCCAAACCACCAAATTCTGAATGCCCTGAGCTGGCTGAATGTAGACCAAAGACTGGGTGGCTGACCATTGGGAAGGCACTCGACACTGTGGACAGGTTAAACGGTTGATCCCCAGCTGCTCTGAATATATGTCCTGGGAGGGAAAAAAACACACTTAAAGTTGTACTATAAAAACATATGAGATTTCTCTGATTTCAATGTTCATAGTTAAAAATTGTAATAATTTCCTTAGTATGAAATTTTTGTTTTACAATTTTTTTCTGCATTTCTATTCAAGTCCTACAGAATAACGTTTCCAGAAATATCAAAATACTCTAAAATAATGAAAATAAAAGGTATAGCCTTATTTACTTGATTTTAAGAATTGATGTTTTAAACAAGTAATTTTTATTAATTAAAATTGACCTAAGGAAAGAAGACCTATTTTGTTAATATATGTGTATTAATATAATATCAAATGTGTTTATTCCTAAAAATAAAAATATATAGACAGTCCAGTAATTTAAGGTTGAAAGCCAATAAAATAAGATCAAAATTTGTTACCACATCATCATTCAAATTATTGGATACCTTAGGCAATAAGACTTCAGTCTCCATGTACTAAAGCTCTCTTCTCTATCTGCTACCTTATGGGAGAGAAGAATATCTGGATACCAAAAAAGCAGTATAATTTAGTTGAATAGAACAATACTCAAGACAACATAAACAAATAAATTTAGTAAGGTATCTCTAAATGGACTCATAAATGGTTATTAATATAAAAATCATTTTTAACCTTTCTGATACTAATGCAATACTCAACTTGAATGAGTGTGCATTTTCAGTCTCCACTCCAATTTAGAGAATCTAGCACTGTCATAATACCAGGTTGGCATATTATATGACCAAAAAACATGGCATTCATTTTTCAAACTTTTTTTTGAGGATTGGGGAGAAATTTTTTTTAACATGTGCAATCTTTCTCTTTATTTCTAGAAAATAATTACAATCTCCTGGCCTCCTACTATGAAAACAGAATATCAAACTTCATAATTTATAGAGTATTGCAAGAATTCTGTGAAGAGTACTAATGTACTCTGTTAAAATCAGAGTAAGATTTTTTTTTCATTTTCTGTTTATATCAGCATGTATGTACACTGCAATTTAATCATTTTAACACAATATGTTTGAAGTAAAAAAAGTTAAGCTCAAAATGAGTATATTTTTTGTTACTTAATTATCAAACTAATCACTCCTCTATTTTTTTTTTTTTGCTCCTCAAAACTAAGGGATAGTCCTAAAAAAGGTAGGAATATACCTTCACAGAATGATATAAAGCCTCTTTTTTTTAACTGAAATAATGCTATATACTTTGGTGAAATAAGAAAACTTAAGGAACTTTTTTCTTTTGTAAGACTCAGGATCAAACAGAGCCTCAAAAATGTGAAGTAAGTACTCTACCATTGAGCTATGCCCAGCTCGGAAGCTTTAAATGACTAATTAGGATTTAAATAAATTATAGTAAATACATCTTATATCAGCCTATAAAGAAAATGTTCTGACAGGTTAGTATGCCCAATATGTACAGTAATAACTGGATCCCACAGAGATAATACTCAAAGTGTCTTCACAAGTCCTGCCCTCAAGAAACTGAGATAAAACAAGGAAGGTATATAAACTCAAATGTTTTCTCTAAGTCAATCTTTATTTTTGTTCTTTAAACCCCAAACAGAAAATTGGGTGAATTTTTTAAAAAACAGAAAGAAAACTGTTGAAGAAAACCACGAAGTCATGTTTTTGTGTTTTCAGAGTTCTGAACTATATTAGTACTGAGGCAGAATTATAAAATAGGGCATTCTCCTGAGAAAAGGGTTACCCAAACATCACTATCTTTAAGATTAGTGATAGGACGCTAGAAAGATTGTTTTTTGTTTTTGTTCTTAGTCAATTCTCAGAAACGCAGAAGTTCCTCTTAAAAATGACCTCATAAAAACTGTTTCTTTTCATTCACTATTACACGTAAAAACCTCTGGTTCTAGACAACTGACATAAATGTGCCTTATCAAATGTTTTACATATTTATAAACATACCATTGTCAATAACACAGTATTTCCTTCTCTATTAAGAGTCCTCATAAACAAAGTGAATTGAATAAACATATTAGCTTTAGAGGATTTATAGTCACTTGCCATTTGTCTTACAAAAAATTATTCTCTCCTCTATCACAAAATAATGATTCACAAATTATGTTTATAAAATTATACATATGTAGCTATGATATAATACAAAGTAATTTGTAGAATAAATTCAAACTACCAAAACTATACAAAATATTATAAAAATTCAGAAAAACCAAAACTGATAAAAATACTGCTACAACTGGGTAATAAATAGTATTTTTTAGATACATAGTGAAAACATTAATTTCATTATTATGAAGAAACCAGTGAGATAACCTTAGACTCTCATGGGCAGAAAATATAGGCAACATCTAAATGAAGGTATCACACTCTTGCAGCAGCAAATAAAAACCCACAACTGGGCACAGTGTCATATGCTTGTAATCCCAGCACTCTAGGAGGCTGAGATAGGAGGATGGCAAGTTTGAGGCCAAACTGGGCAGTTTAGTGACTTAGCAATGCCCTGTATCAAGACATGCATACATATAAACACAAATAAAGGACTGGAGATGTAGGTCGATGTGAAAGAGCTCAAATTAATCCATGGAACCACAAAAAAACAGTAACACATACTTTGATAAGGTATGAGAGGAAGATGTGGCTCAGAGGTAAGCAGTTTCAATCCCCAGCACCAACCAACCAAACAAGTAACATTTAGACACAAGTGAGTAGAAAATTTCCTTTTTAGGAGTAAAAATATTTGATACCATATTAATGTGCATACATTAACAAAATCATCCTTTAGGTCAATTCTAATTGATACAAATTATTTAGTTAAAACATCATTTCTCAAATCTCAAAATCAAGGTAAGTAAGGTTATACCTTTTGTTTTCATCATTCACTTTTGAGGAATGCCCATTTCTGGTGTCACCAGGCCTAGATGTAATTCTTTACATACCAGGCATTGGTGTAGTTCTACAAAAGTTTACACTTGAAATTATAATGAATAAAGCTCATTCTTTGCTCAATAAGCATAGATATAATTCTTCAGAGAACTGTATACAGAATTACATAGATAGATGCCTAGTGATAACACAGAGATAGGCATTCAAATCAAGTTATTTTAGAGTGAAAAGAATTTTTTATTAATAGAGTGGTGATGGCTCGGTAAGTTCTATAATCACATTTAAAACAAAGCATATTTTTTGAATAAAAAACAGAAAGATATATTTTTACATGAAACAAAATATAACACAAGTCAAGCAGGCTCTAATTGCATGACTATAAAACTAAATTATCTGAGTATCAGAATATCCTATCTTCTTTTTTTAGACAGGCTCTCACTGTGTAGTACAGGTTGGGTTGGCCTTCAACTCAATATGTGGTCCTGACTGTCCTCAAACCCGTGGTGATTCTTTTGCCTCAGCCTTCCAAGTGCTGAGATTATAGGCTTGTGCCACCATACCCTGTTGAAATACTACATTTTTGGACAACTAAATTTTTCCTAAACTAATACACCTAGTGCCAGAAGATGCTCACAAATAAACCTGTCTTGATTAAAAATTACTAACGTTTTACTCAGAGGAAAAAACAAATGGAGAAACTGCATCATAAAATGATAGTATTTTAGAATCAGATATTCCTTTTTAACAGATTAACATTCAAACATAACTTACATAAAATATGTAAATCTAAAAGAAAAGTAACAATGTAAATTTTGCATAATAGAAATTTATATACATTTGCAATGTCATTACAATGCACTGCTTTTTCACAGACCTTTTCAAATCTACTATTGGAGATATATATAATGAAAACCACTACACATATATCAGTGGATGAATATAATACATGAAAATTACAAATATTTTTATTAATACTAATGAATACTACAGGTTTTCTCCCTTTATAAGAACAAAACGGCACAAACACTGAACTAATGCTTTAAACCTTAACACCAGTAAGAAAAGTTCCCATATCATTGATAAGATAAGTCCAAGATAAGTCCAGAAATCATATTAAACCAAATAATAATGAATACATCAAAACATTTAATCTTTTAAAAAGAACTGAGAAGACTGTTTATTGCAGCTCTACTTGTTGCTTATTTTTTTTTTTGTATGTGAAAAAATGCCCTTAATCTTTCAGTGCTATGTAAACTTGTTGTAATATGTCTTCAAGTTTTTGTGTCTGGCTCTTTAAAACTATAAGCATAATTTAATAGCATTGCAAAATAAGCTACTAGTATATTACCTGCAAAGTATGGCTAATCATCAAAACTGGTAGTTGTATTCAAATAAAGATCTTATGAGTATGTACTTTATCATCAGTCATAATAGAGTGTAACATCCAAAATACAATCAAAATTATTATAAATTAAAGAAATACTCAAATTATTGGCTCACATATTAAAAGTCTTCATTTTTTTTTGAAGGCTATTATATGACAAAGTTTATTAGACTGCAATACAAACAGGTAATCTTGAATCAATTTTTTTAAAAAATTTTTATTTTAAAAAAGCAAAACAAAGTATAGAAATAAAAATTCTTAATGTTTAAACATTCTGAAATTTAAACTATATAAATTATGTAGATTTGGATCAATTAAAGAACAAAGTATTATACAATTAGCAATGACAAAACATTTCTTCCCAAATAATGTTTATTTCATTCCTGTATTCTCATATGTGAGCCAGTTAATGTTCATATTTTAAAAGATGAATGCAAAGTGGCAAAAATAGTATAGTGTGTCCACATATACTACACCAAACCCCTCTAAGTCTTACATGAATATTGAGAAATTTTCAAAACCAAATAATTAACCTTAGTTAACTAAAAATATTCAGATTAATCAGTTTAATCAGTTTTCCCAATATCATTTCTCTGTCTCAAGAGTCCATATTATATTTAATCTTTATATGTCTTTAATCTTCTCTAACTAGTGACAGTCCTTGTGACTTTGATACATTGAAGAGTATGTTGTAGTCAAAAGCTTCCTTGAATGTCCTTCAATTTAGGTTGGTCTGGTACTTTCTCATTATTAAAAGTTCATATGTCTTGGGAACAATGCCCACTGTGCCCTTTTCAGAACAAGATACCTGAGGCCCATGATGTTGCTATGTAGCATTGGTGATATTCACTTTTATGACTTGGTTAAATTGGTGCCTGCCAGCATTCTGCACTGTAAAGTTATCATTATCTCTTCAAATAGTATTTTTATCAGTAAATAAGCAAAGTTATTAAAAGCACTGGTAGTTTTAAGAATAAAAGCTGCCACTTTAT
Organism: Hydrochoerus hydrochaeris; assembly: GCA_004027455.1. Taxonomy (NCBI): domain Eukaryota; kingdom Metazoa; phylum Chordata; class Mammalia; order Rodentia; family Hydrochaeridae; genus Hydrochoerus; species Hydrochoerus hydrochaeris. The sequence goes on along the minus strand of PVLA01007061.1, from coordinate 95,294 downwards.
AATATCAAACATAGTAAGCTTTTCATTCAGTTTAACAAATCATTTATCATTTTTTTATCACTTGTGAAATATTTGTTCTTAACAGCTTTTTTGTGATAAGAACATAATGGATGCATTAGTTTTTTAGGTAATAAGTCATACTGTCATTGGGTGATTTAGAACAACAGAAATTTATTATCTCATGGTTCTAGAAGGTAGAAGTATAAAACCAATCTGTTTGTACTAAAGGTATTAGGAAAAGATGTTGCATGCTTATCTCCTAGTTTCTGGTAATCTTAGATATTCTTCCTATGTTTTCATTTATGTTTTCTCTGTCCATTTTTCTGTAACCAATTTTTCCTCTTTTTAGGAGTACCCTAATCACATTAGATTAGTATCTTCCCAATGACTTCATTTTCATTTGAATACTCTAAATTCTTAAGTACCAGAGTTTAAGATTCCAACATTCTTTTTTTTGGAAGATGCAACTTGTAACATTTAGTTCATTTTAAAAAGTATTAAATTGACCTGAATGCATTGCCTTTCTTCAGCAATTTACTGTTAAAAACCTCAAAATGTTCATATTAAAACTATGTATTTCTTCTAACAGAAGTTAAGTAAAATAATGCCTTGCCTTGTCTTGTCTTGTTTTATTGAGATAGGGTCTCACTATGCAATCTAGCCTGGCCCTAAACTTGTGGTGATCCGCCTGCCTCAGCCTCCCAAGTGCTGGGATTACAGGTATGCACCACCATACCCAACAATATTTCAAAAATAATTCTGAGACAGAAGAGAAGGGACCAACACTTCCCAAAAGGAACTTTTAAAATTTTTCTCATTCCTCTATCTTTGATAATTATGGCCCTAAATGCATCTGGCTACTCAGACTCTTGCTTTGTCTATAGTAGGTCTGGTCTGGGTCCACCCCAGATTCCTCCACCTCTTGGCCTCTCTGGATAACTCTGCCCCTTTGCAGCCACTTCTGACTTACTCCCTCCAGTCCACAAAGAGCATTCTACCATGACTAAGTAGAAGGTATTCATTTAACTGGCAGGATACTCTGCACATGCATGAGTCTGCCCTTTTGTCTATAATCAGCCTTCCTTTTGTTCTCATCAGATCAGTCCATGTACTTACTACCTGCCATTATGCTACAGCATAAGACATAAGTAAAGTCTCTTTCAGATGGATTTATTTTGTTATTCATGATTTATATCTTGAGTAGAACAGAATAAACTGGTTGAAGTAAGAACTGGTAATATTAAAGGTGTTGGCATTCAAACCATACAGCAGCTGGAAATGATAACACTGAGTACACTAATAGTCAGTTTCAGAGCAATGGAGAGCTGCAGGGAACTACTAAAAGAGTTCCAGGGAGCTACTGGTAGTTACTGGCTCTAACTAGTAGAAAAAAAACAACAAGAGTTATTAACACTAAGAGCTGAGAGCCACTGGTATTCAAAGCTCAGAGATGTATTGTCTATTCATGATTTCTTTCTGAATTGGTCAAAAGAACACTTGGCTGACTGGTAATAGTGTCCCGTGATCAAGCATCTTATTAAGTAAACGCCACTAAAGAAAAATGTGAGGCCACCCCAGGGCGAGAACCATATCAGCCTTTCCTGAGACCAGCGATGCGCCATGTTGGACCTTGGGGCGCTGGGAAAGCAGGCAGCCGCCAGCAGGCCACTCTGGTAAGTGGCTGTGGCCTGGCAAGCCAAGGCCGCCCCAGGGTGAGAACCATATCAGTGTTTCCTGAGACCAGTGACGCACCATGTTGGACCTTGGGGAGCTGGGAAAATGGGCAACCAGTTCACCCCTCTGGTGGGTGGCTGTGAGCCTACCGGGGCATGGGCTAAGAATCAACATCCATCCATCCAAACCCCCCCACACACACCCACCCACGCTAGCAAGCGAGAGCCAGAGATCTGAGCATGTCTTGCAAGTTTAAGCATATGCAATATAGTAAATAAGGGGGATTTTCTTCTACCATCTCTTTGAGGGCAAATATTTTTATCTCTGTTTTGCTCAGTTTTGATCAATGGTATTGCTCTATTCAATATTCTGTTCTTGTAATTTTCGTATTTCCTTCAATATTGCTCTGCCTGATTGAAGGAACAACTATTGTGAAGAAAACCAGATATACTATTGTGCTTATTGCTGTTGTCCCAGTGGCCTGCTGTGAGATTCTGTGCCAATTTCACTGCACTGCCTCAGTTGGCTATGTCCTGTCTTTTTCTGCTGTATTTTACTACCTTCAAAATAAATAAATAAATAAAATAAAAATGAGATAGCTGAAAATTCAAGAGTCTTTGTTTAGGATTTATATATTATCTACAGCACTGCCAAATCAACTGAAAAGAAAAATAATGTTATAATAGTTCATACTATAATAGAAGTATCAAGAAACATTTAGCTTTATCTAAAAAGTCTTAAGAGAAATCTTTTCATTCTCTTGATTCTCTACTTACTATAAATTTAAGATCTGGTTGTCACAATATGTCCTAATTAAATTCTAAAATCTGACTTTCCTTTTTTTAAATACACTGCCTCTTCAGTAATATAAATTGATTTTTATGGTTTTTTACTCTGCAGCCTATAAATAATGCTAATTCTAACTAACATATGCATAGTCACCTGATATTACCAAAACAGCACACTGGATTTATTTGTTGTTTTCATTGAGGGATTATATTTTTATGTATATTATGCTGGTTGAAATAAATTTCAGAATTTTTTTGTCTGTGTGCTGCAGGGAGCGACTGAGCTCAAGCTGAACTGCAGGTAGGTGAACTCCTTGGGACTATAGCAAGTTCTGTCTAGCAGGTGTCTGGCCTTAGTGTTTTTCCTCTGTTAACTGAAGCACAGAGAGCTCTGAGTATGTTTAGCTTTCAGTTTTCTCAGCAAAACACTGAGACCTTGCTTTTTGGCCCTGTCATGTGCTTCCTTGCTTTTTGCCATGTGTAAATAAAGATGCAGGCTCTGCTGGGTTGTCACTGGCTCTCTATCAGAGAGATCTGGTCTCAGCTTTCCTTGTAGTAGGTGTCTAATTTTTTCTAAATCTACCATCAGTTCCTCTCAGGACCTCGCTTGCCCTGTGGGTCACAACAGTGTGTTTTCATCTTTCTTCTTCATGATCCATGACATCATCTGAGGGTTTCAATACAAAGAAAATAAACTGACAAAATAAAAGCAGATTATTCTGCCATTTTTTCAAGATCTCTGAGTTACACATCATATAGAACGCTAATCACTCTATACTTATTTAACCAGCCTTTGAGAAACACAATAATTTTCCCAGCTGTATGACCATTAATAATCCCAACTTAACCATGCACTATTCTCACAGAAACTATATGACAACTTTGGAATACTGCACAATAAAAACTTCATGTTTGTCTATTTTTGGCATTGTCATAACTCTTTTTTTTAAAGAGAATAAAACAAAAGAGGACAGAATTAAGCAGATCAGAACACAACAATGCAAGCCAACACAGCACTTTACAACAAGACAATTGGATATCAACAGTAGCTACCATGTCTCTTTCTTTGAAATGGTTGAGCATAGCTTCACATACAATGATATCAAACATAACAAAATAGAATAAAACCATTCAAGAGAATGAAAGTATTACAAGGCATTTTGAACCAAATAACAGAAAATGAACAATGGCTACTATAATATCTCAGCTTCCATAAAAAATTTGTTCATATTATTACACATATTAAAATCCAATAAGAGACAACATGATAGAACCAATGGTAATGGAAGAACAAAAGCAAGTTAGGACTTCAAAGCAAGATGAGAATAAATCAGCAATAGCTAATGGCACCATTATTACCTCACAAAGATAATGACTCTCTTCTTGATTCTTTTTTTTAATTTAAATAATATAAAACTTCAAAAACAAAAACCAGTAAGAAATACTAGTTGACAATTACATATTTTCCTCCTAGAAGTAGTTGTTCAAGTTACAAAAGTAAAGCATCTAAAGCAAACAATTAAACAGTGAGTCTGCAATCACTCTGTACATCTATCCAACAAAAACTTAGTAATATGGTCATCAATCCTACACACTCAAACATACATGTAGTTATATGCTTTAGAATGCTTTCCTTTCCTCTTTTTTTATAACAATCAATTCTTGTAAACTGTTTAGAAGTTCTACACATGTATAAGTCTCTACATGCATATCTAGCCTTTCTGTGTTAGAGAGAAAAACAAATCAAAACACATCAACAATACAAATATCTATAGAAAAATGAAATGAAAAGGACGTATAAAACCACAATACTAGGTGATCTACAGTAGTCACCATGATGTCTCCTGTTATTTTCAATAAAAGTGTCTGTATCGCCAGGCATAGTATAATTAAACATACCAGTACATAGAACTATTAATAAAAACCAAACATTGGAGACATTATAGGACTTCAAAAGCAGTTAATAATCAAACCAGAATGGGTATCCTATTGAATCCTGCCATCCCCAGAGTAACTGCCCCTACTCCCAGACTTGACACCCTCAAGCATCCAGATTTGAATAAAATTGGTCAAGAAAAAACAGCGATATAGCCAATCTTCTCTGCCTCATCTCTGCTATGCTATTATTTTTCTGTCATTGTTGTTTACTTTTCTCCTTCATTCCACTGTCTGCCCCTTTCTTTGAGGCCTTTCTGCCATTATTCCTGGAATCCTGGTGATTTTCTTCTCTCTCTCTATAATGTCCTTCAGTATTCTCTGCAGGGTTGGATTGGTGGTCATGAACTCCCCCAGTTCCTCTTTGTCATGGAAATATCTTGAGAGACAGTTTTGCAGAGCACATCAATCTGGGTAGGAGGTTATTTTCTTTTAGGGCTTGGAATATTTTGCTCCAAGCTCTTCTTGATTTGATAGTTTGCATTGAAAAGTCCACTGTGATTTTGATGAGTTTTCCTTTATAGGTAATCTATTTCTTTTCTCTGACCACTTTAAATATTCTGTTCTTGTGATGGATTTCTGGGATCCTGACTATTATTTGCCTGGGTGTAGATCTGTAGCTGGCTGGAGTTCTGTATGCCTCATACATCTGAACATCACTTCTGTTTCCTATGCTTGGGAAGTTTTCCTTAATTATTTCTGTGAATAGCCTTTTTATTTCATTTGTATTTGTCCCTGCTTCTTTGTTCACATTTTTTATTCTTAAGTTATAAATCCTCTTGTTGTCTTCTAGCCTTTGTATCATTACTTCCTGGTTCCTTGTTATTTTTAAGAGATCCTTCCTTTCACAATCATACATTGCAAATCCATCTTCAAGTTATGAAAGTCTTTAGTTCCTGACATGAAGTTTTGCCAGTTTTCAATAGAGTTTTTAATTTCTTGATAATCTCTTTAGATCTGTGTCATGTATTCTAGATTTTGTTTATATTCTTCATCAAAGCCTTCTCTCTTTTCTCTGGGTTCCTCCATTCTTCCATTTGTGTCTTCTTGAGGAATACCCAGCATTTCTTTTATTAATCTTCTTATATCTTGCTTCACCTGAGTTAGAATTTCAGATTTAAATTTGTCAAAGAGGTCACAGAAGTATTTCTTTATTTCTGATGAGGCTGTGTCTGATATTGCATGTTTGCTGCCCTCAGTCTCCTCTGTATTTACCTCTCCTGGACTTATTTTCCCTGGGTCAGCAGTTGGAGGTATTTTGTTCTCTGTCTTGTCATGTTTCCAGTTTCTTTCAGACAAGTGAATGGTGGAGGTCTCTGGACCTGTACGTATTGCTTATAGTCCCACTGCAGCTTACTGACCAGGGCAGTGCTGCCCTCTCCTGTTTGTTGTTGATCCGTGAGGTGCACACAGGGGCAGTGTGTGCTGGCCCCTCCCCCTAAGCCAGTCAGTGAGTGTCTTCAGCACATTAGTCTGTGCCCTGCAGATGTCACAGGTTCGGGACAGCCTCATCCCTGGCTACCGGGTCCTGACCAGGGGCCTGGCCCAGCCCAAGCAGATCTTACCGATCCACTTTGGGCCAGGAGCCACTGACTGAAGCTACCTCAGCCGTTGATTCAAGCCTGTCCTGCCCAAATCCAATATGTCATCTTGCTCTGGGGAATCCAGTTCCCAGCACTCCCAAAGTGCGTGCAGCTCTGCTAGCCGTCTCCACTCCCTGTTGCATCATCTCCTCCCACCAAGGGTCTCGAGCTCACCAACCTCCACTCTCAGTGGGGATGTAACCTCAGCTCGATCCTGAGTCACCTGACTCTAAGACATGCCCAGCACAGCTACTGGAGCATGCCCAGCTTCAGTCCTCTGTCCTCGCTTCTTCTTATTTTTTTTTTCTTTTTCCTCAGTTTCTTCCTGGGTTGCGAGAATTCTTTTCCTTTTATCTGGTCTTCTCCATGGTGTCGGATTCTAGCATCTGAGTTGTTTTTCTTAGAAAGGCTCTCTATCATGCTACCTATCAATTGGCCATCTTGGATCTTTCCTGGCATTGTCATAACTCTTAGGAGCATCAGCTGAAACTTTCATGTACACCATTATGGTAGAATGAAGGATGGCAAAAGTGCCAGAAAACTTATCCATCTGACTGATATATTAACCAACAACCCAAACTGGTGAGAATTACAAAAACAAAAGACCAATTCAGTCTGATCCACTGGCAGAATATCTGACAACCAAATACATTTTCAATTTATACTAAATTAAGAGTTGTTATAGTCTTGAATATCGGTGCTTCCACCAAAATCCATACATTAGAATCTAATCTCTTAATATGATAGCATTAAGAGGTAAGTTAACAGATCATAGTGGCACATGCCTGTAATCCCAGCACTCAGGAGGCTGAGGAAGTAGAATCACCGCAAATCTGAGGTCAGCCTGGGCTACACAGTGAATTGAAGGCCATCTTACACTGCAAAGCGAGACCTTGTCTCAAAAACACCAATACAAAACAAGTAGTTGTAGACCTACTTAAGGAGTGATTAAGTCATAAGAGCTCTTCGCTCATGAATGGGATGTAAGAGAACCCTCATAAAAGAGGTTGAAGAGATTGTTCTGTATTCCTTTCTATGATATGAGGACACAGAAAGAAAGTGCTGTTATTAAAGTATGAAAAACTTCTTAGCATAATGGTTTTGATATGTTTTGTCTCTTAAACATTCTTATGGTTCTTATGGTTAAGAAAGGAGACCTGATATAAGGTGATTAGATCAATGGAACTCCAGAAAAGGATAATTTATCCAAATTCACATAGATAATCAGTGTTCAAGCCAAGATTCAATTGCAGAGCCTTCTGACAGTGAAGTCCTACTTTTAATGACTATATTATCCTGCATAAATTCCTCAATATGGCATAAAAAGTTCTAAATGATGGTAATCTGCTCTCTAGCTTAACCTCTTCCCTGTCCCTATGCTCTATATATCATGTATCATCATCCATTATTTTCTTCTTCTCTTATTAATAACCCCTCTTTTATTTAGGACGGAGATATATTCAGTTAAAAACTATTATTTTTAGGCTTCTGTGAAGCTAAGATTATCACTCATGAGTTGTAATGAAAGAGATGTTAAGTAGAAAACTTTAGTGGAGTTTCTGGGAAAGTTAGAGGAGTCAAAAGAGTCAAAGCTGCCATGCAAATTTTGCTTATTATCCCTAGCTCTCTTCCTTCTTGGAAGAAAGTGATCTATATAGATCAACCCTTTTCTAGTCCTGAGATACATATGTAAGCATGAAAATCCTATACTGCAGAAGACAGAATATAAAATTAGAAGAGTAGAAGATCTGTTATGACACTTCCCACTTTAGGACTATGTGGGCTGGTGTGTTTATATGCCACATTTTGGTTTATCTTTTTTTTTTTTTTTTTTTTTGGAACTGGGGATCGAACTCAAGACCTCATGCCTGCAAGGCAGGCGCTTATGCCACTGAGCTAAATCCCTGACCAGGTTTATCTTTTTTATTCATAATGAATCTTTGTTATTACTAACACATATCCTATATTGTAGACTTACTAATTAACTTGTAATTTTTTTATTATTTTATTTTTGGTACTGAGGATCAAACTCATGACCTTGCACTTGCCAGGAAGGCACTTATGCCACTGAGCTAAATCCGCAGTCCTGTAATATTTTTAACATACCATGTATTGACACAGGTTTGTAGAAGGCTGGAACTAAGATACATAATTATGTAGATCACTCTCTAATTTTTAAAAGAACAATAGGTCTAGTCCAGCTCAAAGTAGAAAAGTTTAAAAAACTTTATTAGCTTTTTATACTCTGTACTTGCATAAGCCTTTGTTTGAAGAGTTCTACTTCAAAAATGGTTTGTGAAAAACTGGTTTATGATAGCTTATCACTGAAGTTTCTTAAAGAGATACTTCTTTGAATTAAGTCAATTAACCAAAAATTTCAAGCAAATTGACTCTAGTTCGTGAGATTATGCTTAAATTCCATTCTCTCAGCTTTCATGTGGAGCCAATATGTGGAAAAGTATCTAAATATCCAAGAACATGGGATGGGAGTAAAGTGTGCATCATTGCCATTTCATACAAAGCCTTTAATGACATACTCCCATCACTGTGAACTAGGAAAAAAATTTTTTTTATTTTCTGAGGAACTGACATATTTACTAGCAAGAAGGTAATATAAACTGTAATCTTTATGTTTTCCTTTTATTCTTAGGAACTAATTTTTTTTTTTGCTCAAAATCTGTAGCTTCTTCAGCTAAAATGTTTTTATTTCCTAGGGCCTATCTTACAATGCTTTATTTTTATCATGACTCTACATTTGGTAAAAGCTGTCCCAAATTATTTTTAGAAATAGCTTATTTTTGAAAAGTCACTCCTTAAGAGGCAAGAAATATTACTGAGGGCAAAAAGACCAAGAAAAAACATATATGTACATAAACTTAGATTAATCAATCTTACCATAGTGTTATTTTTTTTTTTTAAATTTGAGTCACTGTAACAAAACTAAAAGGGTATGGTGAAAGGTAACCTTCCAAGAATCCATGCATGTTATTGCTAGATGCCAAGAATAGCAAGACTTTACACACTGTAACTAGGCTATTTCTCAGGGATGTCTTCACAGTAGGCAACCTTAAAGGATGAGGTAACATCTTATCCCCAAAAGTGAGCTTGCCTTCATTTATATTAAAAGCAAGAGTCACTGAGTTTAGTGTTCCTCTGCTATGACAGAAACCTACTACATCACAGGATCCACATCACCTATGAGGGACTTAGACACAGGAATCAAAGCCAACATGATCCTCTGCTCTTGTCTGATCCACTAGCAACAAAAGCTCTGATCCAAGAGTGTTATGTCATCTACCAACAACAGGCTCGCTCCTAAGTAGGTATAATCTGAGATCTTGACAAGGTGTTATATTCAACAGAAAAGAATCGATCATTTAAAGTTTGAAAGCAAGCCTAAATTACATCCTTTATAACTTAGACAAATTTCTTCATACAGCCATATCATTAATAAAGATGATAAAAAGTAACTTTCTCTAAATAAAATAACTGCTTAAAATAACAGTATGAATGCAAAGGTCCTAAGGAAGAACTATTGAAATTTAGGCATTGTAAAGATAAAAATTGTTTTTGTTGTTTCTATACACCAAAAAAACTGAAATCAAATTGTTTAAGATAGATATGTTGGCCTATTATCAACTTATGACTATTTTAAAATGAAGAAAAACATCAGACAATGTACAGGCCAAAAACAATGAATCAGGACAGGAAAACAGCATGCGAAGTTACGCAGGCCAAATGACTATTTTCCAAAGTAGCCAACATGTCAGAAGGGAAGAGACACTTTATTTTAAACATGAAACATAGGCAACTCTATGAGTTTATAATAAAAAAATTTTTTTTTCTTGGCTAGGAAGTGAAAAAAGGTCATATTGTAGGTACTTAAAATGTTAATGATGCACTTCTGAATAAACAAATAGATACCAGTTTAAGCATCCCAATACAAAACCCCAATATCCTTTTAAATAGCAGATAAATGATTTTTTAAAAACTACTCTCTTGGTAGACAAGATTTCTGATGTTATTCAGCAAGTCAACATACCCCACCTCTTTGGTAACAACCAACCATTACTAACAAACAGTTGTTAAGTAACCAGATTTATAACTCAGTCCAGCATCATTAATTCAGAAAATTGAGGTAAAGGTGTCTAGAAATCTCAAGGTTCTGTACTCAAGGATGCTACTGCAACGTTCAACGTTAAAAGCCAAAAGACATTTATGTAGAATCATTATATATGTTAAAGGCTGACTCAGAAACAAATACAAAGTAAAACAGCAGATCAGAATAATAGATTTAAAGCAGCTGTTGATGAAAGAGTTACAAAAAAAAGGAAAGAAAAATTATAAAAGTACAACTATGTGCAATCATTTAGGAAATAGTACATTAAAAATGAAACTGTGGAATCACTACTTTTGAGCAAAGCACATCAGTAACAGTCCTTAGAGTTTAGCCATCATTTTATGCAAAAGCAAAATGTGGACAAGATTGTTAAATTTCTCAATTAGAACTGTATAAGGTACAGAAGAGGAGATAGTATTGATTTTAATTATATATATTTTTAGCTATATTTCATCACCAAGAACACTTCAGAAAATCATTCTATGATAATACAATGACAAAATAACATCCATATTCCATTCACTAGAAAAATAAAAAATGTATTTGGTAATTTACTGTTTTGTAGGCAAATATTCCATGTTTAGAATTTCATCTGTAAAGAATTATAAATATAATTTGTAAAAAGTAAAGAATCATTTATGTCTATTTTTTATAAACATAAAAATCTGGGAGAAGACAAGATGGCCGATCAGTGAGCAACAAAATACAGAGCCTCCCAGGAGAAACAACTCATACATCAGAATAAAACACCTTGGAGAAACCCAGATAGAGGGAGATGGATCCTCTTGACATAGGAAGAAATTAAAACGTAAAAAAGCTCGTCAAATATGTCGGGACTACAACTGAAACAGCTAGAAATTACAGGACACAGCGTTTTCATTTGCGGCGACCTACCAAGTTTGCAACGGCCTAACTCTGTGGCAGCCAGCAGAGCCGCCCAAACTCATTCCTGCCGCCACTCACGGGAAGCACAGCAGCGCTGAAGTCGGGGATTGGTGAGCCCAACAGAGAGCGGTGCCGGCAAAGGGACCTTCATTAATCCACGGTCAGTGCTGGGATTGGGACCCCCCCGCCACAGGAAGGGCGCAATCAAATGGGTGACATGTTGGAATCTGTTAGGAGGAGCCTGAACTGGGAGCAACAGTGACTTCAGTTGGTTCCTCCCACCCCAAAGCAGATTCGTGGGATTTGCTTGGACTGGGCCACACCCCTGGCTGGGACCCAATGAGCCATCCCAAGTTAGCAAGCACTAACTGGGGGAAGGACTTTGCAGTTTGGTTTGCCCATTGGGGAGGGGCAGGCATAGGCAGCCACTGATTGCACCTCAGTGATAAGAGCAGTCAGGAGAGGGTGGAGGTCCTTCGCCAGCATGCTTTGGAGGAAACGTGGCCAACAGGGAAGGGGGCTGGGACCGGCACTGTAACCTGTGTGGAGGAAGCCAGGGCCATGACAGGAGAGAGAGGCAGGAGGAGGCCCCCAGCCCAGAACCCTGAGAGCCCTGATCCAGGAGAGGGAAAAACAAAGGAAACTGAGGGCAGCAAATACATATCAGACATGGCTTCAATGAACATTAAGAGATATCTTCGGGAGCTTGTAGATGAGCTCAAAACGGAAATATTAAATCAGGTAAAGCAAGATATGAGTAGAGTAATAAAAGAAATGCTCTCAGAGAGCATCTCTCAGGAAGATACAGATGGAAGAAGGGAGGAACACAAAACAAGGAAACATTTGATAAAGAATATAAAGAAAATATAGAATACATGAAGCAGATTCAAAGAGACTACCACGAAATTAAAAACTCCATTGAAAACAGGAATACATACAGGCAAATTACAAAGGCTATTCACAGAAATAATTAAGGGAAACTTCCCAAGCATGGGAAAAGAAAATGACATTCAGTTATGTGAGGCATACAGAACTGCAGCCACCTACAACCCAAATAGATCTACACCCAGACATATAATAATCAAGATACCAGAAATTCAATATAAAAACAGAATATTAAAAGCCATCAGAGAAAAGAAACAGATTACTTATAAAGGTAAGCCCATCAGGATCACGGATGACTTCTCGACACAGACCATCAGATCAAGAAGAGCTTAAAGTGAAATATTCCAAGCCCTGAAAGAAAATAACTTCCAGCCCAGATTGATGTACCCTGCAAAACTGTCACTAGAAATTAATGGAGAAACAAGATGCTTCCATGACAAACAGAAACTGGGGAATTTATGACTACCAATTCAACCCTACAGAGAATACTGAAGGACATTCTAGAGAGAGAGAAAAAAAAATACCAGGATTTTAGGAACAGGGACAGAAAGGCCTCAATGAGTGGGGCAGGCAGTAGAATGAAGGAGAAAACTAGACAAACAGGCAGAAAAATAGCATAGCAGAAATGAGGCAGAGAAGGATGGCTAGAATCTCCAACATAGATGGCCTTGATACACTATATTGTTAATACTGCACCAAGATTTAAAACCCACATTACTCACACTACTCTGCTTATATGTATTATATTCTGTTCCAGATATTCTACCTGTACTAGATTTGAGGGTATAAACAGTAATCCCAAAAATAACAGGATATAGTATGGTAATCATCCTTAACTTTCTATTAAGTCAATCTAAACCTCTGTAAAACCTACACTGTTTTACCATGACTGACTGTAATCAAATCTGGTTTGTTGGATCGCTGTTTTGTATTGGTAGATTTTATTCAAAGCTGTTATGACTGATAGCATCAAGTCTGAGAGTATAGGCAACTGCACTTAAGATGACAAGATTCACTAGAATATCCACTCTGATTTGATTATTACCTGCTTTTGAAGTTTTATACTGTCTACAATGTTTTATTTTTACTAATATTGTTATGTACTGCTATATTCAATTATACTACTATATTCATTTATGCCAGATGAGATAGGCAACTCTATTGAAGATAAGAAGAAACAACATAGCAATCATTGTAGATCACCTTGTACTATGGTTTTGTACGACTTTCTGGTTTCATGTTTTTATAGGAATTTGTTTTGTTTTGTCTTACAAAATTTTGTTATTCCCTCTAACACAGAAAGAATAGAAATACATGTTGAGACTCATGTATGTGTAGCTGTTTACACTCTCACTGTTTGACTATCTATTTTGTATGCTTTAATTTAGTAACTTGAACAACTATTTCTAAGAGGATGATATGTAATTTATCACCTAGTGGTTTCTTATTGTTTATCTTTTTTCTGAAATTCTGTATTATCTCTACCCTTTACATGCTTTTTTCTTCCTCTTTAAAAATTAATAAAAAAACATAAAAATCTGTAAAGTAAAAAAAATTAAATTAAAATGCTTCCTACTAATACAGGAATGTGTTGATCTAGTTCTAGCATTTTTTTAAAAGAATTTATTATACCAAACCTTGATTTTTACCATCACATTTAAAGAGTCAAGGGCGGTTGCAGCTCACCAGGGCAGGCCAGGAAAAGTTTGGGACCATCAATCCCAGTGGCTGGGTGCCGACCAGCCCTCTTAGGACACTGGACTAGGCTCCAGAGGTTTCGCAGGCTTGAGTGGACTGCGCCTAGTGACCTTCATTCAACCAGGGGAGCCAGGCCCACCAAAGGGGGAGCCAAGTGGTGCCGCACCGAGAGGTGAGTTGCAGCTCACCAGTACAGGCCTAGAAAAGTTTGGGACCATCAATCCCAGCAGCTTGGTGCCTGCCTAGCCCCCTGAGGTCACTGGACTAGGCTCCAGAGGTTCCACGGGCTTGAGTGGACTGTGCCCAGCGACCTTCATTCAACCAGGGGAGCCAGGCCCACCACACAAGGGGAGCCAAAGCCAAGTGAGTCCCAGCAGCAGAGGGCTCAGGAGGTGATTTCCAACACATCCAGGGCAAGCTTTGTAAAATCGCTGGAAACACAGAAATATAGAAAAATGACAAAACGAAAGACCAAAATGCAATCTCAAACCTCCAGCCCATCCCAAGAAAACCTAGGAGCCATGTACATAGAAGAAAATACTACACATACACCTGAAATGCATGAAATGATATCGACTGAAATAAAGAAGCAAGTACAGGAAGCTATGAGGGAATTCAAATCAGAAATATTCTCCCAGGTAAAAGAAGAAATGATAAAAGTAGTGAAAGAAATACTGAATGCATCCAACAAAGACACAGCTAAAAAGTTAGAGGAACAAAGCAAAATGATAGAATCCCTGAATGAACAGTTTAAGAGACAAACAGAATGCATTAAGCAGATTCAAAGAGATATACAGGAAATCAAAAACTCTAATGAAAGTTGCAAAAACCACCTCAACGAAAGTGAAGATAGAATCTCAGACCTCGAAGAGAAGATTGCAGCTAGTGAACAGGAAAGGAAAGATCTTCTAACAATAACAAGAAATCAGGAAATAACAATTCAACAGCCGCAAGATGATGCAAAACAAACAAACAAACAAAACAAAACAATGTAAGATTAATAGGGATAAAAGAAAAAGAAGGTGACAACACAAATGATATCAAGAGGCTATTTATAGAAGTAATAGCTGAAAACTTCCCAAACAAGAGTATGGAAACTGACATATGGATTAGTGAGGTATATAGAACTCCAAATAGCCATAACCAAAACAAAACTACACCCAGACATATAATAATCACCATCCCAGAAATCTAACATAAGAATAGGATATTAAAAGCTGTTAGAGAGAAAAGACAGACCACCTATAAAGGAAAACATATCAGAATCACAGCAGACTTCTCAACACAAACAATGAAATCAAGAAGAGCATGGAGTGAAGTACTTGAGATCCTAAAGAAAACGACTTCCAACACAGACTGATGTATCCTGCAAAACTGTCCTTCAAAATGGATGGAGAAATAAGATACTTCTATGACAAAGAACAGCTGAAGAACTCCATGATCACCAAACCAACCCTACAAAGAATACTGAAAGACATTCTAGATACACATAGGAAAAAAAAACCACTAAGCAAGGCAGACAAACAGAATGGAAAGGTAAACATACAACATCAGAAAGGTAACATGTCAACAATAAACCAATATATAACAGTTATAACTATTAATGTAAATGGCCTCAATTCACCAATTAAAAGAAACAGACTGGCAGAATGGATCAAGAAACAACATCCAACCATATGCTGTATACAAGAAACCCATCTAACCTAAAAGGAAACTCATAGATTGAAGGTCAAAGGATGGAAAACAATACTTCACACAACAGGAACCCAAAAAAAAGAGGGGGTAGCTATTCTGTTTTCAGACAATGTGAACTTCAAACCAAGAATGATCCAAAGAGATGAAGAAGGTCACTACATACTAATTAGGGGAAAACTGCAAGAGAAAGAGATAACAGTCTTAAATATATATGCACCAAATTCCAGAGCACCCAACTACACAAAGCAAGTATTAACAGAAATGAAAAATCAAATAGGCAATAACACAATTATAACAGGAGACCTTAACACACCATTGACACAAAGGGATAGATCAACTAGACAGAAAATCAGCAAAGAAATAACTGAATCACATCTGTGAACAAATGGATTTGATAGATGTATACAGAGTGTTCCATCCAACAACATCAGAATATACATTCTTCTCAGCAGTACATGGGACATTCTCTAAAATAAGACCATATACGAGCCCACAGAACATATTTAAGTAAATGCAAAAGATTTGAAATTATCCCATGCATGTTATCGCATCATAGCACCATGAAACTGGAAATTAATGATAAAAGTAACTGCAAAAACTCCACAAACACATGGAAATTAAATAATATTCTCTTGAGCAATCAGTGGGTCACAGAGGAAATTAAAGAAATTAAACAATATCTACAAGCAGACAAAAATACAAATACAACTTACCAGAACCTTGAGATGCAATGAAAGCAGTCCTCAGAGGATAATTTATTACACTGAGTTCCCACATTAGGAAAACAGAACGAACACAAATAAGCAACCTGATATTACACCTGAAACATCTAGAAAAAGAAGAGCAAGCTAAGCCCAAAGCTAAAAGAAGGGAGGAAATTATAAAGATCAGAGCAGAAATTAATACACTAGAGACTAAGAAACAATTCAAAGAATCAATGAATAAAAGAGTTGGTTCTTTGAAAGAATAAGTAAAATTGATAAGCCCCTAGCCAACCTTATTTTAAAAAGGAAAGGAAAGACTGAAATTCATGCAATACAGAATTAAAAAGGAGAAATCACCACCGACCCTGTGGAAATACTGAAGATCATCAACAACTATTTCGAAAACCTCTACTCTTATAGGTTCGCTAACACAGAAGAAATGGACAGATGCCTAGAAACATATGAACCACTAAAGTTGGATCAAGAAGATGCAAAACTGCTGAATAACCCAATTTCTATTAATGAAATTGAAAATATAATTAGGTCCTTACCAACAAAAAAGACCCCAGGCCCAGATGGATTCACTGTGGAATTCTATGAGAAATACAAAGAAGACTTAATGCCGACACTCCTCAAACTCTTCAATGAAATTGAAAGGGAAGCAATTCTCCCCAAGTCATTCCTGGAAGCAAATATCACTCTCGTAGCAAAACCTGAGAAAGACCCAACTGAAAGAGAACTACAGGCCAGTCTCCCTAATGAACATAGATGCAAAAATCCTCAATAAAATATTGACAAACAGGATGTAGCAAATCATCAAGAAGATTATACACTATGGCCAAGTGGGATTCATCCCAGGCATGCCGGGCTGGTTCAACATATGTAAATCAATAAATGTAAATCACCATATCAATAGAGCCAAAAGCAAGAATCACATGATCATTTCTATAGATGCAGAAAAAGCTTTTGGTAAGATTCAACACCCATTCATCATAAGAACCTTATAGAGAATTGGAATAGATAGTCTTTACCTCAATACGATAAAGGCCATCTACGACAAACAAACAGCCAGTGTCATATTAAATGGCCAAAAACTGAAAGCCTTTACCTTGAAATCAGGCACAAGAGAAGGATGTCCCTTATCACTGCTCCTGTTCAATATAGTACTGGAAATACTAGCCACAGCAATTAGAGAAGAGAGAGAAATAAAAAGAGTAAAGATAGGAAAAGAAGAAGTTAAATTATCATCATTTCCAGATGACATGATACTCTACATAGACCTCCATTGAAAATTTCCTAGATATAATAAATTCAGCAATGTAGCTGGATACAAAGTTAATACTCAAAAATCAATAGCATTCTTATATACTAACAACAAAATCACTGAGAGAGAAATATAAGAGAAGCCACACCCTTCACACTAGCATCCAAAAAAATGAAATACTTAGGAATTAATCTAAAGAAAGAAGTAAAAGAGTTGTACGGGAAAATTATAATACCCTGAAAAAGAAATCAAAGAGGACCTCAGAAAATGGAAAGACATCCCTTGTTCATGGATAGGAAGAATATTGTAAAAATGGCCATTCTCCCAAAATTGTTATATGCATTCAATGCAATCCCAATGAAAATACCACTAATATACCTCATAGATCTAGAGAAATCACTCCTACAATTCATCTGGAACGAGAAAAGACGTAGAATAGCAAAAGGCAATTCTAAGCAGTAAAGCCAAGGCAGGAGGCATCACAATCCCTGACTTGAAGTTATACTACAAAGCTACTGTAATAAAATCAACATGGTATTGGAATAAAAAACAGACCTGAAGATCAATGGAACGGACTAGAAGATACAACTACGAACACACTCAACCACCTTTTCTTTGATAAAGGGGCCAAACATGTTCACTGGAAGAATGACAGTCTCTTTAATAAATGGTGCTGGAAAAACTGGCTATCCATATGCTGCAAACTAAAATTAGACCCATGCCTATCACCATGTAGTAAACTAAAACCAAAATGGATCAAAGATCTAAATATTAAAACAGAAACACTAAATCTGTTGCAAGACAAAGTAGGTAAAAATCTTGAAGAAACAGAGGTAGGTAGAGAATTCATGAACAAGAACCAAACTGCATGGGAAATACTTCTCAGAATCAATAACTGGCATCATGTCTTATTAAAGAGTTTCTGCATGTCCAAAGAAATCTCCAGCAGAGTGAAAAGAAAACCTACAAACTGGGAAAAAAATCTTAGTCAATGGTCCCTCAGACAAAGGACTTCTGTTTAGAACTTATAAAGAATTAAAAAAAAAAATCAGACCCCCAAAATTCAAAGACCCAATCCAAAAATGGGCATCTGAGATGAACACACAGTTCTTAGATGAAGAAATACAAATTGCAAATACATGAAAAAATGTTCATCATCATTGGTCATTAGAGAAATGCAAATTAAAACCACACTGAGATACCATATCACTCCAAAAGAATGGCCAGGATCAACAAAACTACTAACAACAAATGCTGGAGAGGCTGTGGGGAAGAAGGAACTCTTCTGCACTGTTGGTGGGAGTGTAGACTGGTGCAACCACTGTGGAGGTCAATCTGGAGATTTCGCAAAAAGCTGGGGTTGGAGGTCCCATTTGACCCAGCTATTCCACTCTTAGGCATATTCCCCGAAGATCTGAAAACATCTTACCACAGTGATATATGCGCACCCATGTTTATAGTGGCACAATTTGTAATAGCCAGATCTTGTAACAACCTAAGTGCCCATCAACTGAGGAACAGATAAAAAAATTGTGGTACTTTTATACAATGGAGTACTACTCAGCTATAAAGAATAATCACATTGAGATATTTATAAATAAATGGATACAACTTGAATCTATACTCATAAGTGAAATAAATCAAACTCACATGTATAAATACCATATAGTCTCCCTAGTGTAAGAAATGGTAAGGTATAGAAGATTTTATGGTAATCATGGTTCACCATTATACTGCTTTGAAGTCTTACATTTTCATTCATTGGTTGGAATGGTTTTATTCTGTTTTGTTTGATCTTAATATATGTGATCATATGAATAGTTACTTTGAAGGCAAGACAATATGGCAGCCATTGTTGATTTAATATCATCTTGCTCTGAAATCCTACCATGCTCTTGTTTTTCTATTACCATTGGTTCTATCATGTTGTGTCTTATTGGATTTTAATATGTATGATAGTAAAAACAAAATTTTTATGTAAAATGAGATAATATAGCAGCCATTGTTCATCTTCGGTTATTTGGTTCAGAATGCCTTGCAATACTTTCATTCTCTTGAGTGGTTTTATTCTATTTTGTTATGTTTGACATTATTGTGTGTAAAGCTAAGCTCAACTATTTCAAAGAAAGGGACATTATGATAGCTACTATTATATCCAATTGTCTTGTTTTGAAGTGCTGTGTTGCTTACATTGTTCTGTTCTGATCTGCTTAGATCTGTCCTCTTTTGTTTTATTCTCCTTAAAATAAAAAAAAAGCTGCAATAAAAAAACAGAAAATGAAAAAAAAAAAAAGAATTTATTATACCAAACCTCAATAATAAGGCAAAAGATGACCTAGGGGAATACTAACAATACCTTCTACATAATTAGTCAAAACTGGGAATATTTTCATATTAGAAATTTTCACTCTTTATAGCAACATAAATTTTGTTCATACTTAAGAGACACATACTAAGCTTTTATAATATTTTATATAAAGTATATCCATACATACAAATATACATACAAATAATCTGCCTTACTATATACATCTGTGAACTAGGATAATGGACCATGAGAAGGTTATTTCAAATATTAGAAACTAATTTTAGACAAAGGGTCCATGGCACTGGTAGCTAATCCACCTTTGTATGCTTTCACTCTCTCATTGGCCCATTATTGTAAGGCTTCACACTTACTGATTTATTAATTGAAAAGGCTAATAAACAAGTTAAGAGATTAAGATTAAACTTTCAAAGAGAATTTTTCATAACCATGGACTACATGAACTAACTAGGTCTACTCCAAGGTAAAGTCCAGAAAAAGCAAAAAGAACAGATGTTTCACCTTAGCATTAATTAATTAACAGGTCACGGAGGACATGAGAACATTTTAGTCAGAAGTATGAATACAAAATATTAAAATGATGGCTTTCTAAAACTCAGTTAATAAAGTATATTCACCACATGGGCTGACTGTAGAGCTAAGTGAAGAAGCTCCAGGAGAAAGGCCGCCTTTTGAAACTGCTGAAGCCACAGAGGGTGTAGAAGATGAAGTTGATGTAGTAGAGGAGGCTGTTGAAGATGGCAACCGTTCTCCAGACTCCATATCTGTGACATGGAAAAAAAGTTAATTCCCAGTATCATAATTATTTTAAAGAATTAAATATATTTAAACTTTTTATCTACTTTTAGAAATACGAAATACATTTAGAAATATATATATCCATTAGAAAGATAAAATGGGAAAAAATAGTGCTATGGCTTGAAAATGGTATGTTCCCAAGGAAAGTCATGTTGAGGTTTTAATTTCTCAGTGTGGAAATGATGGGCGATGAGGCTTTTTAAGAGATGATTAAGTCCTAAAGAGGCACTGATGCCTATTTTGTTGGACTGGGCAGGAGTAAGTAAATTCTTATTTCCTTGGAAATGGATTAATTCTTGGAAGAAGTGGTGGTTTAAAAAGGCCACTCCACATGATTAGCTTTTCTGATGTTGAACTTCCCTCCCTTAAGAATTGTGAGCTACATACAAACTTCTGGGTGACAATGTAATGAAAAAACAATTTGTTGGTATGAACAATGCAAGAAAAATGTCAAAGATTATGGGGCTATAAATGATTTGATTCATTACTGATATTTTCCATGATTTAAAGCAGTGGTTCTAAACCATAAGTAATCTTGTTACATCCTTCCTCTCTACTAAAGAACATTTAGGAGACATATTTGATTGTCACAACTAAAAGAGCATTCAGCAGGCATATTCTGGGATGTTGTTAAACCCCTTACAATACAGAGAAATCTTCAAACATACAGAATTATCAAGTCTAAAACATTAATAATGATAAGGGTGAGAAACCTGGTCTAAACTATCAGAAACTATACCTAACTAACCAAAGCCTTAAGTTTTATTTCTATGTACAACTATAACAGTAAAATGATTCAAACTGATTTTGATGACACAAAGCCATTGAAATAACAAATAAAATTATAATCAATGTATCTTCTGTGTCAGCACATATGCAAGAGGTTAATATCTTATATTTTGTCCAGATTGGTTAAAACTGATAATGTATAATGCACAATTAACATATAGCATAATGGGCACCGTTACTTGGTAACATAAATTCACCATTATTTTAAGATCTTGAGAACAGACAAAACTAGGAATTTATGAAAATGACAGACCACAAATAACTTCTTTCTTGAATGATGCTTTCATGTACTACAAAAGTTAATGATCAATTGTTAATGACAACTTTGTTCAAATGCATATATATATAAAATATTCCTACCTTGCATAATCATAGTTTATAAATACTGACAACTGGTAGGTATAAACCTGAACAGGTGCAAATAAGGAGGGTAAGACATGTTGGTTAATAAATGTAAACACGATCAGCTCCCTGTGTTCCAGTTTCACTAACTTTAGCATCAAAAATACAGCTACAGGGGATGTAGCTTAGTGTCATGACACTCACCTAGCATGTTCAAGGCAACTAAACATTTAGACATACAATATTTCAAGATAGGAATTAAAGAAAAACTAAGCAAAAAAAAAATTCTGTAGGAAACAGGAGGTTGTAGGAATAGCAGATGAGGCAGAAATACCTTATTGGACAGCAGAAAACTTATTCTCTGAATACAATTATAGGAAAATGGTTCTATTTATACAATTTTTTAGCTATATACATTTTCAGAAAGTTATTTTAAGGAATTAAGTTTAGCACATTGTGATTTTAAAATATGAATATATAAAAATGAACTGATTTCCTTTGTCACTTGACACATTTTAACCCCCACTATAAGCAGTCAGCTAATTATACACTGAAACAGAAGCCAATTGGCAATCATGTGTTCTGTGCTCTAGTCTGTGATCTGGTGCAAGTCTCAGACTGTCTTAAATACTTCTTTCTTTACCTTACAAATGGTGCAGCTGAATTAAACTAGCTCTCAAGTCCTTATCAGTTAACAATGAAGATCTTTCTCCAAAAACATAAAATAAAAAACACACAAATTTTACACTGATAAAAATATTTAACAATGTAATTTCATTTTTCCCTTGTCCTTCCTTTTTTTGGCAACAAGTTTATTTGCAAATATGTGTCATGCTAACTTATAGACTTCTGTTAAATCTTTTAGAAATTTACTCTTTTCTTGTTTATACCTCAAGAGACCTGATGAGAAAATAGTCCAACAGTAAAGCACCAGTTTTCATACTGCTTAGTAAATAATCTATTCGGGGAGTATACTTCTCCAGCAAAAGGATTAAGTATTCTTGTGCAATGAGATATCTGTGAGAATGAGGTTATCCTAACATATACAAAATAGATACACAAGAATATTAAGGCAAGATTTGAGCAGGCTTTAATATCTAGATGTGTAATCTATGAATTTAAATAATGACCAGACTTAGAAATTTCTAACAAGGATACAAAAGTCAGAAAGAAAGACAGACAATAGTTAACTGGTTAACTGATCCTTTCATCTACAAATGTAAGGGGCTCCAAAGAACAAGTCAAAGAACTAAGGGCTTAACAAACAAAATACTTTAATTGAATATCTAAAACAATTCTGAAAGCAACTGTGAGCAATACACAAGACTGAGCAATTAAAGCAAATTATCAAATAGAAATCATGATGCTATATGGAAAATGTATGTACACTAAGAGGCCCAGGAAATAACAATCTAAGTACCACCTGTCTGATGAGCTAAAATAAAAACTTTCCTTTAATGGGGAAGATGCAGAGCTTACATAACACGAAAAAACAACATATGCACAGAACAAAAAAAAGGCTACAGGTTGTGAATACCAAGAAAAAATGATTTTTTTCTCTCATGCCCTAACATTAGGTTTCTTTATATTATCACTTTTTTGTTCAAAAGCCTTCAAAGAATTTAAGGTAAATTATATACTCACATACATAGGTAAAGATATATTTAAAGGATATTTACTGTAGCATTGTAAATGTAAAAGAATTAGAAATATTTCCATTCAAAAGGAATTGCTATTAGATTTTTAAATTTTTATTAGATTACTTTTTAAAAATATTATGTACTTGTCAAAAAGAATGATGTATGTCTATGCTAGCTAATTATGTTAAGTGAAAATGGCAAAGTGAGAAAAAATGAAAGCAACAAGATCTTATTTGTGCCTAAAGAAGAGGGAGAAAGATCCATTTAATACTTGTATATTCACTGAGTATTTCTGGAAAAATATATAAAGAAAATGATAACTGTATTTATTATATTAGGCAAAGAGACTCGAGACCTAGATTCAGAAATGGAGTTATTTCTCACTATATATCTATAATGCCTCCTCAGTGTTTAACATATGCATATATTGACAGTTAAACCAGTAAAAACAGAAAAGTTTCTAGTAGTTTGTTACTGTTAGAAATTACCCTTCAAAATATTTCACCAAGTCTTCAGCTACCTTTAAGCATTTTGGAGCAGGGGCTCTGGCTCACTTGGTTTCATCAAAACTCTTTAAAAAAAAAATTAAAATTCTATGTGAAATTTTGTTTGAAAAAGGTTTGCAAGCTGCTCAAACAACTGGTTTAGTGGATATTTTCTCATTTCAGTATGTATTTAATGATATGACCATCTATCCAATCCTATTTACTATGACTTTAAAATCCCAGACCTTCCCTTCAAAGTAGGAGTCACTTTCATTGTTCTCCGGTCTTTAATTTATAATTTTAAGCCTTTGTACAAGTTATCGTCAAACTAATTTCTATTTGCTGCAAAGTACATCTTCCTAATTCTGCATATCAAATACCCATATCCTGACAGGTGTAGTCAATGACCTTTAGAAGAGGCTATAAATTATGCAATGTATTATCTATCTACTATTCCCTTTTCAATTTCCCTGTGGGTGCTCAGTTCTCATTTCCATCTTCATTTTTTTTACAAAGAGTAGATTTTACAAGTGAAAAGGAACAAAAATAAGACAAATATAAAGTGATTGCCTCTACTGACATTAATAATTAGGAACCTACCTGGGGCACGGTTGAGAGTAACTAAATGATAAAATTAAAAGCTATAGTAAAAAACATTTTCCCTTACAAAATCTAAAAGTTAATAGCATTATCAGCATCTTCTCCTTTCTTCATTGCTTTAAAATACAGGAAATGTCCTTCATTTTCTTAACCTTTTTACAATCTTTTCACAGTTTACAATGGACATTATTCCACTGGCCATTCCCTTTTTGCAATTTCAATCTGTTGGATTCTTTTCAACTGTTCCCATGTCATTTGAAAGATCAAAGCTTTTTTTTTTGATTCTCCATTTTCATTTAGCTGCCTCATTTTTTCTATTCTAGTTTGCAACAACAATTAGTAAAAATGTCTACATATCTGGTTTCCACTTTCACAGTTTCACTCACTTCAGTATAGCCTTCTAAATTTATTTCTGTAATATGTCATTGGATGACTTTAGTTTTATAATTTCAGTGCTATAACAAGAAATAAAATTAAAATCTAATTAAAAGCACCTGTGGCCCTGCCAGAAAAGAAGTCCATAAAAAGGATGCAGAATTCAACCAGGCAGTAAATAGAATTGTTGATATCAGTTGGCACTAATCTAAATGGGAGACTGTAAACACAAACCAGATAGAAAGTTTATATGAAATGGTATTTTTAATCTGGGAGGCAAATCAAGATATTACCTCCATTTGTGAGGTATGGATTTAAATACTAATAAAGGAGATAAGCATGAGCATGTGTATCCTCCAGACCATCTCATCCAATTGATCACCAAATTATGTCAATTTTTACTTCCCCCATAAATTCTACATTGATCCACTTTCATCATCTTCATAGCTATCCGCCTTTTGACTAACAGCTTTCTCCTAGACAAAAGAGTCAACAAACTTATTCTATGGGTAGTGTTATGGTTGGGATTCAAAATGTTCCCCCAAAGCCTCATTGCCTTGAAGGCTTGATTGCCAGCTGGTGGAATCTGCGGAACTGAATTGATCATGAGGGCTCTAACTTCACCAGTATATTAATCTACTGATGAGATCATAATTCTTGGGATTATTGGCAAGTAATAGAAATTTAGGAGATGGAGCCTAATTGAAGGTAGTGGATCCTAAGGGCATGGCACTGGAGTTACTATTCCCTTCCTCTTTGATCTTTTTCTTGTACTATTTCCAGGCTGTGAGGTGAGCAGCTTTTGTCTTCAAACCATTCTGACATGTTTTAACCTCACCAAAGTCTAGAAGCAATGGAGCCAAGTGATCCTCTGAAACTACAAGTCAAAATAAATCTTTCCTACTTTTTTCCCTCATGTTATTTGGTCTCAACTACTGTAAGTGAACAAACACAGGCCTATTTTTGTAAATAAAGTGTCACTTTTTCATCACAACAGTAGAATACAGTAGTGTGACAAACCTTAAGGCCTACAAAGTCTAAACTATTATCTGATCCTTTCCAGTTGCTGCTCTATTGGCTGCTGGTAAGATTCCTCATGGATTTTGATTAAAATTTACCGAAGTACTCCATCCTCCCTCAAAAATTCATTCTTCATAGAGCAATTACTGTTAGAAATATAAATTAACCAATGGCGCTTTCCTGTTTAAACTTTTCAATATTATTGCAGAGTTACATTTAAGACAAAACAAAATCACTGGCAAGGTTTGCAAAGTTTTTTTATTTACCTCTTTAGCCATGGATAACAATTTGAATGTACATTTTTAGCTCAATCGTTATGACCAAATAACATGAATATAACAAAAAAGGATACAGACATGTATTTTCACAATTGGAACTGCAATTTTCCTTTACATTCTTACTAGTATGGTCCTAAAAAACTAAGCACGTGAAAAGTTAAAGATTAGGATGATGGAGATGGTAGTTCTATTGTCTTTGAGTTTTTGTTTATATTTTAATAATCTGAAAAAAATTGAAATACAATCACCAAATTTTCAGACAATTTTAATTAAGTTGTTTATTATGTTAGGCAAAATAAAATTGACCATAAACTAGATATGTTGAAAAATACAACGATTCAAGAAATCAGTTAAAAGTTATAGGTCCAAAAGTAGAACAAAGAAAAGATTAAGAAAAACACCAAAATACAGAAACACATACGCACACAAAATGAGTCAGAAATAAATGAACAATTTAACAGTGTGGAAAAAACTGAGAATGTTTCAAACTCAATACTACCAGCACCGACAGTATTGTTGCTTCTTATAACTTCTGCTACTACTATCACCACCATCACTAGACTATTTTATAATGTGCAAAGTTTTACTTCACTACTTTAATTATATCAAGTAAACTTGAAGTGTAGTTATCTTCATACTTATTCACTATAATCTTTACAAATGAGAAAATGCAGATATAGAAAAAAAACTTGCCATATTTAAAAGGTGCTAAATATCAAAGGAAAAGTTTGGCCTAACTTTTCCCTTTATAAGAAATCACTGAATTATAATCTGTGCTAGTTAGGACAATATTAGAGTATCATGTTGAGTTCTGGACACACAGTCTTAAACTTTAAAAAAACAAAGGAAGAAGCAAAGTAGACCATACACTGTGAACAATTAAAATGTGACATGAAATAAGTTTCAAGAAAAAAAAGGGGGGGGCGGTTCTGGGAGACGTAGCTCAGTGGTCGAGCTAAGCACCTGTATGTGTTAGCACGGAAATAAACAGCAACAACAACAAAAAAGGGATCCAAAAGTTAAATTCTGATTTAACATTTTCTTTTAAAATACCTATAAACTCCAGAAAAAGAGAACCTGAAAACAATATAAAAACTAAATGATTACCAAAAAAAAAATTAAAAATAAATGAGCTGGTAAGCCATCAAAATCTGAGAATGTCGAGTAAGCCAGTAAACAAGACTTGCTAAGTAATCTGAAATATTTATTAAAATAATAGATATAATAATTAAATATCAAATAATATCAAATAATTAAAATATCAAAGAGTATTACATAACTATTAAAAATTTTATTTTCTAATACTATTCAACACAAGGAAACATTCATGACATAAAGTGGAAAAGGCACTATATTGTATGATCTAATTTTATTTTTAAAAAAGAAACAATACATGATTATGTTTAAATAAATAAGACTGAAGTGAAATATAGCAAATAGTTCATGGTACATAAAATATTAACAATGGTTATCTCAGTGAAATTATGAGTAACATGCATTTCTTATACTTTTCACTTAATTTCAATTCTTTGTTAAAAATTAATACAGAAAATTGAATACATTAATTTTCCACATGTTAAAAAAGGAAAATAACTTCAAAATTTAAATCTGGCATAGGAAAAATCCGGATCACAAGATGATCAACAACGAAATAAAACCTGTCCTCAAAAATATTTTAGGAAGATGACTCAATCATTTGACTAGGATGGTCCAAAAGAGATGAATTAGTCACAGTCTCTGGAGCTTCACTTCCAGTTGCCATTAACAAAAAGAATCACAAAATACAAATACCACTAAAAAAAAAACCAAAAAAACAAACAAACAACTTTTTCACTAAAAATCATACATAGTTGGAGAACCAATGTATTACTGGCTTATGGCAGTTTATTTTTCCAGTAATCAAAGACAAAATCAAGTAATAAAAAATTTCTCCCAACCACACTTTTCCCTTAACAATTAATAAAAAGTGTGCTAAACTATGGACAGTTATTTGAATATGTAATATCAATCTGTTGCTGACTATTTAAGAAATCATGAGCACACTTTAAACACATGGCAAACATAAAGTCTTAGTAATGAAACAGAGTATCCAAAGAAGCACTGGGTTGGAAATGTGGCTCAGTGGTAGGGTGCTTACCTAGTATTTGGGAAGTTTTGGTTTGAGTCCTAGCAACACACACACACACACACACACACACACACACACACACTGAGGAAAACTTTTGAATTGGAAAAAAACTAACCGAAAAACCTCCAAAACTAACACCAAAAACAAAAGCTCACTGAGTGGACTTAACAGCAAAATGTTTTTGAAGAGAGAAGAGAAACTATTCAAATCTGAACAACTCAGAGAATAAACATTTTTAAACAACAACTTAGGGAATTTAGAGTCAGTAACATTTATGTCAACAGAACCTTAACAAAAGAGGATAAAAGAGATGGAACTGAAAATTGTTTGAATAAATAATAGATAAACACTTTCTATTTTTGGTGAAAGACATAAAAACCCTAAAGGTATCTGAAGCTGAGAGAACTTCAAACTGAATAAACTAAAAAATTTAATTCTAGAGAAAAATGGACAATTTTCAACTATTTATGCTGATTTTAACAAAGGATTCATAGTTTGTCTTTGAGGAAAAGAGTTATTACCACTTGGGAAAGAACCAGGAAAATATAAATTTACTTCTCAAACTATTCTCTTCTCTCCTCCTCTCTTCAGTTTTGTTTTCTTTTGTACCTGGAATCAAACTTATGACCTCACACTTGCCAGGCAGGTGCTGTGCCACTGAGCTATTTCTCTGGCCCAGAATTACACCATATTATTTCTTTCCTCTTGGTTTTTGTTTAAAGAGACCAGCAGAAGCTGACTTTCCTACAATGTTAATGATTTAGGAGATAAGGAGTGGCAAAGCTGGCTGGAGAAGCATAAGGGACATGTTAATTGCAGAACCACAGGACAATGCCAGATGATTGGAAGGAGCCCACAGGTAAACCATTTCGACAGCTCACACACAGGAGGTGTAAAAGACATAAAGAGAATCAGACACTAAGAGGAGCTTGCTATCTTGACTCCTCAGGGTAGCTTGCCCTGCATCTCACAAAAGTGCTGGGTATGCTTTTATTTTTATTTTTTATTTTTTCTCTCTTTGTTTAGTCCAAATTTGCTCTGCAGAGCTAGTGCTTTCATCCCATCACACCTCATTTTCAAACAAACTTTTGTTATGGTCTTTGGTTTGTGTCATCCAATTCCTTGCTTAAAACAAAAAGGACCAGGCTGGGATTTAGCTCAGCAGCATAAGCGCCTGCCTGCCTGGCAAGTGCAAGGTTGTGAGTTCGATCGGCGGTACAAAAAAAAACCTTGAATACTTTTGGCAAGCCATTTTTAAAGGAATTATCCTACATTAATGTTTTTCTAAACTTATGAAAAAATTTCACAAATTCAAGGATTCAAAATAATGTGTAGTGGACCAGGGGTTTAGCTCAGTGGTGTAAGCGCCTGCCTGCAAGCACCACGTTGTGAGTTTAATCCTCAGTACCAAAAAAAAAAAAAAAAAAAAGTGTAGCAAAACTATATTTTAAGTGGTTTTTGAATACTAAATTTACCTATATAGCTAAAATTTCTTAACTAAGAAAATATAGATCAAAGCGGATAAAAAGTATATAGTTCTCTACCTTTAACTTTTCAATCTAAACCTTAAGGAGCAGTCCAATTATTTTATATAAAATTTTTATTTACAGTAGTCCAAATAGTGAAACACTATGCCCAAACCCTGGAATGTTATTAGTGAAGGTGAGATTCATTTAACCTAAACTAAATCTATCCAAATCCTGGAAGGTTATTAGTGTAGGTGAGATTCATTTAACCTAAACTAAATCTTAAAACAGAAGTTGAATTTCTCTAATACCTACAAATATAGCTATTTATTGCTATATATAGGTATAATTAGTATCCTAATTTATTTATTCATTTTTCTTCTTACCTCACAGGTCATCTAAGCGTTTGTTCTCTCTCCATAAACTAACCCTCTAAAAATTTCATTGTGATGACACATTTTTTCCACCTTTTCCCATAGCAACAACAGAATTCAGCAGGAACTCTTTAGGTTGATCTCAGAGACTTTTTGACTTACCAAAACTTGCTTTTTGGTTGCTTTGATAGTTTCAGGGATTGGGGTTGAACCCAGAATTTCACCTTGGCACATTCCTGGGTTATGTTTTGTTTTGTTTTTTTGAGACAAGGTCTTCCTATGTAGTTTTGGCTAGCCTTGAACTCACTATGTAGTCCAGGCTGGCTTTAAACTCATGGGGATCCTCCTGCCTTTGCCTCTCCAGTGCTGGGATTACAGGTTTGAGCCACAATGCCCAGTTGGTCATCTGGTTTTCCCAAATCCTTGTCTCAATTCCTACTGTAGTCCTCTCCTTACAATGTTCTTCATTCCTCCTCACATCCATGTGTCAAATGCGCCGTTTTTCAAATCTATGCTAAAATGCCAGTCCATAGTTTATCTGATTATACAAGCTAAAAGTCATTGATCCCAAACATTTAGCAGTTACAATGAACAATTTGAAGTCAAATATGTATAAAATGTAATTAAAACAGTAAAATTTAAGTGTCGAACTAGTCATTTCAGGTGTTCAGTATCACACTACCACTCCTGAAAATTTTACTGTATAGTACTGATCTAAATGATAATACTATTCCAAACTATTCTTGCTTAGTGAGGAAGCCTGTTGCATACTGATTAACTAGACTGTTAAAATCTTTAAAGCATGAGTTGGCAGCTTACAGGGAGCTGTGGCATGATTTAAATATAAGTAATGAGCTGAGTCAGTAGTTGCCCCTATGAAGAAACTGAAACTGTTGAAATACTGTATGTTTTCTTCACTGGGTATATTTACCATTACCAAAGCATGGAGACTTTCATTAAATGAACTGGAGATTATTTGAGGTAAAGTTTAGCTTATTTACAAATTACTGAATTAGATTACTTAGGAGAAAATTTCAAATAACTTTCATTACGTCTTTGATCATTTCTCAAATGTTTCCATCAAAATAGCCCTAGCATAAATCATAGACGGTTTGTTCTATTTGCAACATTGTCACTCCAGTTATTATTGGTAGAAGAAATCATAAAAATATACTCCATATTTGAACACACTTAAAGAGAATAAATTCAACAGGAAAAAAGTAGAAAAAGGAAGAGATACAGGACCTTCCACTATGCTGATGACAGTCTGTAGAGAGGGTCTTCAAGAGTTAAAAGTAGCGAAAGTCTTGGTATTCCATACTCTTTTATTCTAGTAGAACTTATACCAGAATTCCAAAAGAAACTTCTTACTCTATGGGCAAAGCAAAGAAATACACAGGAAACACTGGCTACTATCCCTAAAATGTTAAGTCCTTTCTATTTATTAAAAAGTTTAGTACCAGGTGTGACAATATGTTAAAACTCGTGGTTATATTCCACTAAGTATCATGAAACTCATGCAGTACAATCACAAAAATGAAAAATATTCTGCGTCATTGCTAAAGAAGTTTTTAAAACATTCATCTATTTGACTTCCCAGTAATGTATGACTTTAAAGGGAAGAATGGAAAGATTTAGAAATTTTTAAATCATATCAGCTGCTATAATGATTACATATATGCTACTACCAGCAAATGATTACTACTACATATATACAAACATATTAATGTATCTATATATCTCCATACATATACAAATGCAATTACAGTAGTATAATCCAAGCTTTTGTTTGTAGTGCCCAATAGCTATCATAAATAACTGTATGAAATTCTTAGAATTCTTCTAGCGCTAAGGAGCATATATTTTGAAACTGCAGACTATGGGAAAAAAAAGAGGGTAATATTAAAATAACTAGATACTTCGGATGTCACTTAAATGCTAGTCTTTTTCTCTGTATACTCAAGATAATCAAGAATACATTTTTTAAAAATGTTATTTTATTTATTACAAATGATATCAATTATACACTGTTAACCATTTATGAAAACATCAGATGTTTACGTTTTCAGAAAGCGTTTATTAACCTTGAAACATGCTAGTCATCTCACAGGTATATGTAGTAGGTTGGAGCAATGGTAGGAGCTTAATGAAAATGAATTAAACACATTCTTATATTCAAGGGATTGAACACCTTGGTACCAGCTGCTGGAAGATGGTCTAGATTCAAGAAACAGGGTGGTCCTTTGGGTAGGGGGAACATATATATAAACAGACAAACAGAAATTAGAGGGAAATAAGCAATGGAGAGTACACTTATTCTTTATTAATGACAAGGAATAGCTATGTTAAAATTTATATATTTTCTTATACTCAAAAAATATAAACATATAATGAAAAAATTGTTTGAAAAAGTCAGTTTAGAATCCAATATTATAGATTTATAATTGTTTCATATTATTTATTACATTTATTTTCTAAAAATTACACTTATTATTCACCTACTTTTAATTTCAATATCTACTGAGACCACATTGTAATATCTTATATTGCAGCAAAGTAAGAGAAACAAAAAGAGCATGCAAAAAGAATTATTTTAAAATTAATGTTATTGAAGTTACTGAAGTTAAACACAATGAAAAATGTGAGAATTCTGATAAAATTTCAAGGAAAATTGAATTAATCGTCCATTATTTATGCCTTAACAACAATTATTGAGAATTTTCAACAAAATTATATGCTGGCTTAATTGCTAGAATATTAAAATGAGGATTGCAGTCATTATCTAATAATTCTCATTTTTAAACTTTCTTTTTTTCCATTTCATATTATGGTCACTATCCCAAATCTAAATTAGTATTATTTTTTTTCATGGTATATAAAGACTTATGTCCTCATTTTACTAAATTCAAACAAAATTTTTGAAATACAAAGGAAAATAAGTCCACATCCTCACATACAACATATAATGTCTTGAACATGTGTTAGGTACTATGGCAAGTTATGTTTTACTTTGTTTTGTTTGAGAGCTCTGAAGGTTTTCATTCACTCTATAACCATCTTAGGTCAAATGAGATATGTGAGACATGAGATAGTTTGAAGGAAAAGCTTGGAGTGGAGGAAGGCAAAAAAGGAGTAGAGGAAGCAAGATGGTCGTCAGAAGAGAGGTAGATAGATTGATAAAGATTTTGAAGAGAAGCAGTATCAGGGGAAAAAAAAGACCTTTGCCTTGATGTCAGCTTTAAGTGATGTTAGTTTTTATGAAATTAATTTTACATTCTTCACTCCATCCAGGAAGATCCATGATGACCCATTATGTTTTCTCTATTAGTTATGCTTCCTATTTACTTATAGTTCAGCTAATTCACCAGGTAGAATTTGCTGCTAACAGAATCCTTAATGAGTCAAAGCTGAAACATAAAAACTAGGGACGAGACTCTGTGATAGAGCACCTACTTAGTATGCACTAAGCACTGAGTTCAATTCCCAGCAAAACCCCACCTTTAAACACACAAATCTGTTTAATAGACATGACCCAGGGAAATAATGGCTGGCCATAAATCAGCTATAAATCTGTGTGTTACTGCCTCTAAAAGATGCTATGATCTAATCAGATTTTTTCTAACATTGACATTTTAACTGATAGAAACAGAAACAGAAAAAAATGTTGTTGTCCATCTGGAGATCTTTGAAACTGTAGCTGTAAGAATATCCAAGTTTAAAAAAAATGGATTGAAAAAAATGATGGTAGAGCATATGCACAGAGAAGCTGAGTGTTCCTGAGAGAGATGACTAGAGTATTGCTCATCTAAGGTTCTTTTCCTTAGACCTGCCTTTGTGATTTCCTTATATTCTCTGATACTTCTTTGTAGTATTTCAATGCCTATCCTTTCACTTGTGTTTTTGTGAGTTACTGTGTTGGCAATCTGCAGAGGCCAAGAGACAATTTCTTAATAAATGTCATGTTTTCTTGTCATTATTGTTCATGTTATTTACATTGCTTAGACACATTTTGTTTCTCCTTCCCAAAATTCAAATACTATTTTTCTTCAAATATAAAGAGTCACTACCCATAAAGTTATTTCTGACTAATTCTAGGTTACAACATCCCATCTTTGAATTATAGAGTCCATAAGATTCTACAAGGAAGGTAACTACATTGACTTTTTACTGCTCTGTGTTAGTTTTATGAATTCATTTAATTGTTCAATACACAGCCAATATATCCACCTAGTTTCTGAATCAGTAAAATTGGATTAATAACACTTACTTCAAAGAGCTATTATAAAAATAAGACTTAGCACGCTTCCTACTAGATATTTTATTCTTAATGCGTTTGCTTAGGAAAATACAGAATAGAAAATATCATTGCTTCTCCCAAGCTAAAGATAAAAGGATGGAAAAACAATTCAATAAAAGTCAATATTATTTCTTCTGTAAGTTAAATGTAAAATGTCAAAAAGATTTTCAATTCCAAGCAAATTTCTTTCACAAGTAAGCCTGAATACATGTCTAAGAATATATTAGGCTTGTAACATGGTTTAGATCTAAAATATTTACTGAAAGTCTCATGTTGAGGCCTGGGGATTTAGCTCAGTGGCATAAGCACCTGCCTTGCAAGCACGTGTTCATGAGTTCAATCCCCACGATCCCCAGTACCTAAATAAATAAATAAATAAATAAATAAATAAAGTGTCATACTTCAAACTTAAAAGGAAAAGTCTCATGTTCATAGGTGGGACTTTTTGAAAGGTGATCAGATCACAAGGGAAATATATTTATTAGTGGGTTGATCCCCTGATAAGTTCATAGCTGACTATGCTGTTTGGAGATAAGAACTGCTTAAAAGAGGCAAACCACTGAGGATGTGACAAGGGAAGGTGTATTCTTATTCCTGGTTGTTCCCTTGCCTTTCCATTTTCTGGCTGTCATAGGGAAAATAGTTTTCCTCTGCCAATCCCTTTTGCCATTCCATTTGTGCCTTGGAATTGACCATGAACCGAGCCCACTGAAACTGTGAGTCAAAACGAATTTCTTTAAACTGCAGATGTCATGTATTTTGTCCTATCCACTGAAAAGTTAATCTGGCCCTCAAAAGAATATTATCTTCACTGCAGTTTTAGATAATAGTATGATCTGAAATTTTTAGATAAGTGACTTTATTAGTTTTTATATATTTAAATATTAAAACTACTTTTTAAAGAAGTAAATACATACTTCTATAATTTTCACTATTCCAAAAATTCATTTTGTTCAGATTATAACTTTCGATTTTTTAGTAATTTAGGAATCAAGTCTTTCCTATTTGAAATTGAAATCTCTATATATCCACTAGCAACTGTTATAAATATTACAGCCAGGTGCAGTGGCACACTCCTGTAACTCCAGCACTCGGGAGATAGAAGCAGGTGGATCACCATGAATTCAAGGGCAATGAGGGCTACATAGTGACTTCAAGGCCATCCTGAATTGCACAGTGAGACCCTACCTGAAAAAACCAAACTAAATAAAAATAAATAGTTCAATTATTCTCTTAAGTATAATAGTCAAATTATGTATTCACTTATCCTATCAAATATGCCGCATCCATTTTCCTCAAAACTTTCATTATTTTCTGAACTATAATCATGTATCCATGTTTTAATATATAGACATGCCTACAGATTATTATACCTTAGTTTTTATTTAGAAGAATCAAGAGCCTCTGTGATAGTGCTCAGAGAAAAATTATATTACAAGCCCTAAGTATACATCTAAACATGTTTTAACATGACTTACATTAAATATATTAAAACTATTCAAAAGTTAAACATAGTGATATAATGAATACAAACATGCACCTAAATGTTTTGAGTACTTCTGCAAAATAAAATAAAGTACCAATTCAGTTAAAAAATCATTCTAAAAAGGAAGTTAGGAAAATAAAAAATAACTTTGTAACTATCCTTTATAAATACCTCAATAATTAAAATTACTACAGTGTAATGATTGAAGTACATTGTTTACCTACAAGAACTTCAGAACTGTCATTAGTTTACATGCTTATCTAAATTCTCTAAATGTTCAAAAATTAAGGCAATTCGATTTTCCCAGTGAGTTAAACATAATGATTACTACAAAACCCCAGCAATTCTATTCTTTCTATAATTCAATTTCTTACTCTTGGTTATATGTCAGAGAAAAATGAAAACATATTTATCCAAAAACTTTTACATGAATATTTATTGCCATTTTGTAATAGCCAAAAAGTAGAAATACTACAACTCAAATGGCTATCAATTGATGACTAGATAAATGAAATGTATTACATGCATAGCATAAAATATTATTGGCAAAAAAAAAAGGAGTGAAGAATTGATGTGCACTACAACAGGGAAAAATTCTGATAACATTACTAAGTGAAAAAAGTCAATCACAAATGACTACATGTTGCATGATTTCATTTATGTACCATATTCAGAAAAGCCAAATCTACAGAGACCAAAAGTAGATTAGTGGTTGCCCTGAATAAGTTGTGGGGGAAAAGGAATGATTTCTAGTGGGTACTGGGCTACTTTGGAAATGATCAAATGTTGTAATTGATTTGTGGTGATGAGTGCACAACTCTTTGAATACAATGAACTCTGAACTGTGTATTTTAAATGAGCAAACCATACAGTGTGAGTGTATAATATTTAAATTACATCTCCAGAAAGTAAAAATCATTTTAAAACTTAAAAATCAGTACTTGGACTTCTCTCTTTGATAAAATATTTGACTTGAATTCTTTATTAATTCTTGATGCTAGGCTCTATATACAAGAGTGAATATAGAATGTCCCTTGTATGATTTTCTGTATGTTATATAATGAGATAATAAGACAGGAAGTCAAGTCATTTACAAAACTCTCTCAGGCATTTTTCTATTTAATCTTTCACTTCCATAATGTGTTTTTTTTTTAAAACTCAGTAAATCCATATTAATTCAGCTTGGGGATTACTAAGTTTGTCCAACACTGTAAATACGTAAGTACTTGCCAGACTTGTTCTGTAACATCATTCCAATGGTCATGTGATTTGCCAGGTTAATAACAGAAGAAATTAATACAGATAAATAAGCCTGAGATTTTAAATCACAAAAATCATTCATTCCTTTTTGCTGTTCTGCTCTCTAAACATCTTTTCTCTATTCCTTCCATCACCTAAATACAAGTTTAAATCACCTCTTACTGAGAATATTGCAACAATCTGATTTCTCTCTGCTTCTCTTTCCTCAAATCCTCCTCTGTGCAGCCAATAGTAATAATTTTTGCAAAAATAATAATTTTTTTTTATAACGGGGATTGAACTCATGACTACACACCTGCAAGGCAGGTGCTTATGCTGCTGAGCTAAATCCCCAGCCCTATTTTTAATATAAAAGTCTGACACTACCGACTCCTATTTATAATCTTGCATTATTTCTGTATCATTTATAAGATAAAATTCCAAGACCCTGCTAAGCATAGAAAACTCTTAATAGGCTTCCTCTATGGTCAGGTCTCCTACTCTCTTCTCATATATTAGATGACTAAACTTTCAGCCATTCCTAAATATCATATATTACCATCTCCTCTGCATCCATATCATCTGTTTGGTATGGATATTCACGCTCTCTTAAATACCTTTGTTTTATTCCCTGCCAAAATCCTACTCATATCTAGGCCTCACCTCATGCAACACCTCCTGTGGAAACCAGTCTGACTCACAAGGAAGTGCTGGGCAATCCTTTCTTGTTGCATTTGTATATTTTCTAATTAAAACATGTATTATACTACATGGCAATATTCTTTTTGATATCTGAGAAGCAGGGGTGAATTCTTTTTTTAGAGTTTTACAGCCTAAAAAATCTTAATAAAAGTCTTCAATGAAAATGCATGACAATTAGTAAAATTTATTTGGACATTCCAATTTTTAAAAAAGTACATATATCTTAATTTTACCCTAACAGTAAATCTTGAGATAGTCATGTGTTTTTACTCCAATTTTACATATGAGGAATTTTTAGTTCATGTTCATTGTAGTAGTGTTGCTGAGATAGCATAGATGACTCACCAATGGAAGCAGCTGGCTGTACTGCTCAGGTGATCACCTAAATGAGGGCTTGCTGTGCCCTGTAGTGGCCACATGGCTCACAGTGCTTGAAATTTTGTGTAGCTAATAGAAAAGCTTCATCACTGCTCTGATAAAATACTGGAAAATGAACATAAATTCTTAAAAACTGGTGATGTTAGCATCACTGATATGGTTGCAGACAAGCCCATATGTGTTGAGAGCTCTCTTAGCTCTCATTTCCTGGGTCATTTTGCAACTCAGGATATAAGACAGAAAGTTGCTATGGTATTATTGAAGCAGTGGACCAGAAGGCTGCTGAAGCTGGCAAGTTCACAAACTCTACCAAGAAATCTCAGAAGACTAAATGAATATTACCCCTAACACCATGCACTCTGATATTAATCAGTGGGAGGAACGTCAAACTCTTCATCACAAATGGCCATATAAGTGTAATGATAAAAGGCTGATTAATGATAATCATGCATCATAAAACCTTCAGAAGGAAAAGAGACTATCTTGTGGGCCATTTGATTATCTGTGGCAGGCTTATTACTTTTTAAAACTAGTACAGTAGCAAGTTGATCAAAAACCTGTCACATAATTTTGAGGCCCAATAATATAAAATTTAATGAGAAAAAATTGGCCATCAAGGCCTTCACATGTCCTTTGTCTATTATTTCAAATTCAAAAACAAACACTAAGGAATGTATAAGACATACAATTAGATATGTGCTTCCCAGTCATGACTATTGCATTTTTCTTTGATTATATTCTCTTCTCCTTCCTATCAACTTTTCATTATTTTTTATTTTCTGATCTCATGCTTCCATTTACTATTTTTATATGATATGGGCTCCCCTTATAATTCTTTTGACACTCTAAGTCAGTGGTGGCAAACCTATGGCATGCATGCCGTGGTGGACTATTTATGTCATTAAAAGCTCTAAAAGGTTCACCATCAGAGCTCTAACCTAACTTCAGTGTTTCTTACTGCTTTGTTGAGCCTACCCATATAGATTACAGTCTTAATTCTACACTCCAAGTCTTTCATCTTTTAACCAAATCCCACTATCATAATAATAAAAAAAATTACTTCATCTATATGTTGAAGCAATCTTTATTCTGCCATTAATATCAGTTAACCCAATATGACTCATTTTGGACTTCTGTAATTTTGTTCTTTGAAACAACAGATTTATTACTGGTTATGTTATCCATCAAAAGAATGAATTTCTTTTAGTTAATTACATACAATCTAAGTAAAGGTATAACAATAACAGACATAATAAACAATCCCATATCATCTTTCTATCCCCAAATGAAAAAGTAATATAACTAGAATGAAAAGAGTACTGAGAATAAGAAGGTCTGGATTCCATTTCCAGATATGGTACTAATGAGTAGCATCCGACACTGGGCAATTTATTTAACATCTCTAAACTTAAGTTTTCTGCTATCCATGTGACTATACTTCATAAAATACTGTACATCAATACTTTTGGCATCCTTCCTCTACAAGTTTAGTCCATAATTTTCAAATATATTATCAGGTCACTTCCTCTACTAGTTTTTTCTTAGTCATACCATTAAATATTATCACCATATCACCACTAGTACTTCTCCTTAGAACTTATTACTAAAATACTATTTATTTTACTTATTTTTATTAATTATTGTCTGTCTCCCCTTCAGTGGACTATTGACTACTTCTTCTATCATTTACTTCATCTTCAGAGGCCTAAAACAGTCCTGGCACATAGATATATTCAATGATTATTTGTTGGACAAAAGTGTGAGATAAATGAATAGACATCCGCAAAGACTGACAATTTGGAAACTATTCCAATTCTAAAAAGTCATTAACTTAAGAAAGCTAATCAGAAAATATCTTCAAAAAGTTTCCACAACTACTCAACTAGTCAAATTTCCACAACAAAATGAACCAAATATCTATACTTTATTTTAACCCTTACTAAGTAACCTATAGGCAGTAATAAGCTAAACTATCAATCTTGATTAGTACATTTTTGTATTATCACTCAATAAGCCTGATTGCAAAATACATTACACAAATCCTGATAACAGATGTTGCCATTCAAATCTCTTCTAGTTTTAATAAACTGCTGAAACCTTAAATTTTAACTAGCTATCTAAGTGATTCTACTGGGTCAATAAACTGGTTTTCCACTTTTATACCACAGTTACCAAATTAAGGCAGAAAGTTTAGACTGTGCTGGTTACCTAATCTTATTGTACTAACAACAGTGCACTACCCTCAGTGTTATATTTAGTTTATGAATTTCATACTCATTCTGAACACCTTTCTCTAAGACATATAGTGAAATAACATAAACATAAGCTCTACAGAGCTTATACTGTTAAGATAATTTATACACAAAATATTATATACAAAATATTATAAAATATTATACACAAAAACATAAAAGCTCAAGTATAAAACATTCCTCTATCAAAGTTTCTGTAGAATCAATTTGGTTGTCTGGTTCAATCTATACATATACATTTAAACTATATTTTAAACAAAAGTGCAGAGAGCAATTATCTTTCAAAATGCCTTACTAGATAAAACTTAATTTACAAAGCTACATATTTATTATACACTGTAATCACAATTAATTCATTTTAAATCTTAATGGGCAAGGAATAACATTATGAAAATGACTTAGATAATATCTCTAGATAAAATAAGTCCACTACAAAGAGGGAGTCATACACTTAAGAGAAAATCTAAAATCTAAATCTAATCTAATTAAAACTCTAACTGAGTCTAGTGAAGCAAAGGCTTCACTAGAAATAGATAAGAAACTGAAAAAAAAAAATTTAAGTGTCCATCAAGTAAGGAATGAATAAAGAAAATGTGGTACATAAATACAATGAAATACTTTTCAGCTGTAAAAAAGAATCAAATATCATTTGCAACAACATAGATGGAAACAGAGACATTACATTATGTATAAAATAAATCAGGTACAGAACCACCATCTCAGCCATATGCAAAATCTAAAAACAATGATTTCATAGAAGTTAAGAGTACAATGATGATTACCAGAGGCTGAGGATAGTAGATGGATAGGAGGAATGGGAACCCATTGATTGATAATATTAAGTTACACTTAGAAGCAAAAAGTTCTAGTATGCTATTCCATCATAATAACATTGTACAATATTGAACAGCTCAAAAACAAGGACCTTGAAAGTTTTTACCACAAAAAAATGATACACATTTGAGTAGATAAATATGTTTATCTGGTTTAAACATGCACACATATCATATGTACAATTTTGTTTCTGTGTATCAGTTTAAAAAGCCAAGTATGGTGACACATATTTGTAATCCTAGCACTTGGGAGTCTGAGGCAGGAGGACTGCCTTAAATTTAAGGTCAACCTAGACTACATAGCAAGATCTTCTCTTGGAAAAAAGAAAAAACAAAATCCAGCATAGTGGCTTCACCTAGTAATGTTTTCAAATATTTACTGAATAGGTAAGAGCTATTGCACTAAAGGTACAATTATTAAAGTTTTAATAAAGAAGATTTAAAAAGGAGGACCATGTTGTTTGTAACTGGAAGTTCAGATGTTCTAAAACACACTCTATAGTTGATTTCTCAAGTTGGCCATGAAACTCTCATATATAGAGATACTCAAATCACTAGTTTATCAAGTTCCTTGAAATAAAAGCTGGGGTTGGTATTTTCTTAACTATTTTGATCATATTAACTCCTTACTTGTTGCCAGATCAGGCACTTCCAAAACAAAAACTATTTCATCTAATTATTTTCTTTTCAGATGGTTATTAAAATATTTAGTCCATTGTAATTCTTTGCTTAGTAGATTACTAAAAGTTTGCTTTTAACCAAGTGGAAATTTATGCCCTAAAATTTCTCTAAGGCTAATTTTTGGTAGCCACATTCTCAGTTCCCAATCAGGTACAGAAAAACTCAATAAACTCAAATCTAAGCAATTTACCTTAGGTGTTTGTGGTACTCTCCCTTTCCCCCAGAAAAGATTCTATGAGTTATTTGTGTCCATTTTTTCAAAACTGCTTCTTATTTCAGTCTCCCTGGAAATCAGTCTCATGTATTCTCCTTGATGAGAAATATAAAGAAAACTTCTAATTAATCTTTTTTCAGAAATTATTGATGTCCTAAACAACACTGTCATCAAAATGACCCTTTATATCTTAACATTGTCTAGTTTTACATTATTGCCACAATAATAATTCATTATTGTTTGGGTTTGTGATCTCTCAGAGAAATTTGTAAAAATTTCAGTATTCCAATATTGCTCCCCATTTCCTGGACTTTATGATCTACCAAGCCAGTGCATATGCCCTGCCTTTTGGTTTAGTGTTCCCTCACGTATAAGCAGTCCCTTGCTTTCCAATGACAAGAGATAAATGTCTTTCTCCTAATTCATACTGCATTCTAGAATTTATATTCTTAAAAGAGTTATCACAAAAATGGCAACTTAAATTTCTATAGTTTTTTTCCTCAGATATATATAATACATACAATTAAGTTAAATGAATTAGGAAACCATCAACACCAATTCTTTAAAATAACCGAGTTTGTAGAGAATGAGAAACCCAAATGCAGTAACCATGTATGACCATTATTGATAAAATGTTATAGCAAAATTGGGTTACATACAGCCAGAAAGTTTGTTTCTTAGAATGCAACTTTGGGCTGGGGGATTTAGCTCAGTGGCATAAGCGCCTGCCTGGCAAGCGCGAGATCGTGAGTTCAATCCCTAGTACCACAAAGTAAAACAAAACAAAACAAAACAAAACAAAACAAAACAAAAAATCCCTGCAACTTTAAGGAGTAGCTCTTTCTATATACACATTCTTTTGCCTTTTTAAAAAATATGGTATATACTGAAGCTAATATCCATTCAGCCTAAGCTTTTATGTGTTTTATATAAAGAATAAATATACTTTATAAAATTAGTGCTTGTTTTAGCTTCCATGAAAAACAGTTTGGTAGTCTTCAAATAGCTAAACATAAAGGTTACCATATGAATTCAAAGTAGAGACTTGAAAAGATATTTACAGATATACACTTCTATCAACAGATAAGTAGGTAAATGTGATGTACATTTACATGTAGTTGTTATACACACACACACACACAAGCCTTAAAAAGCAGAATTTCTGAAATACACAATGATGTATTTGAATGTTGACAACTTAAGTGAAATAAACCTGATCAAAGAGAGAAAAAGCAAGACAGAAAGAAAGAGAGACAGAGAGAGACAGAGAGATTGTATGATTCTTTTTTGCTTGTTTGTTTGTTTGTTTTTGTATGATTCTACTTAGGGGAAATTTATAGGGACAGAAAAGACTTGAGGTTACCAGGACTGGGAAGTAGGGGAAATGGAGAGTTACTGATTAATGATCACAGCATTTCTATTTGGATAGTAAGAAAATATTTGGAAATACTTAGCACTGATGGTTGCACAACATTATGAAAGTAGTATCACTGAATTGTACACATGTACACATTAAAATGTTCAAAACTGGATTTGGGGATAAATTCAGTGGCAAAGCACTTGCCTAGCATGCACAAGGCCCTACATTAGATGGAAAGGAAGAAAAGAGGAAAAAAGAAAAAGAGGAACAGAGGGAGAAAAATCAAGGGGGTAAAGGGAAAGGGAGGGGAAAAATAGTCAAAATGGAAAATTATGATATATATAGTTATATATACAGTTGTATACAAAAAACTAATAGATAATATACCAAAAACTATTGAATTATATACTTTAAATGCTGGACTGTATGATATGTGAATAATATCTTAATAAGTGTATTTTTTAAAATCAATGTTTGAAGTCTTTCAATGCTTAAAGATCTTTCTGTGATTCCTTTTCCTCAAAAGAGCCTAGTCATTCTAGTGACCATCCTCTTACTGTCAATTCATAGTATTTTATTTTATTTTATCTTATCAGTAATTAATCTTATCCTCCTATTGACATTTTGGTGTTTTTAAATTACTGTACCACTGAATATTTGATTATGCTTAGCTTACAAAACTAAATTACTTGCTTGATTTATCAATCAACACCCATTTTAATATCTGTTTATACTTACTTGGCCCAAATAGATTAGTTATAGCTCAAATCATGATCTAGTTAACAACCTACCTCTGCAAATCATTAAGCAATTGAGTTTTATATAAGTACCAATAAATTAAAATTTTCAGTAAAAGATGTTAAGACAAAGCAATTCAGGAAAAATTAATCAAAATTCTATTCCCTGGGCATTCTAATTAATCAAGGATATAACATTAAATTCATTATAATTCTTAAAAATGAGCAATAATATACCTTAAACAGAATTTCAGGCTATTTTTTTTAAAGTTTGGACAAGACATTGACCAAATTTTTAAAAGATATTGAAATAGATGAGCTACAAGATTTAACATATATAGTAATATATTCTGTGGTTAGGTAGAAATATTCAGGATAATAATTAATTAAAATGTGAAAATTATATACAAAATTTATAATAAAAAGGCATACTATATTGTGGAAACCAGCTATCATGTTTGTTTACTTAAATAATTTACTAAAGATTACAGTGACTTTAAAATATATGTGAGAGAAATCTTTAGGGTATGGTAATACAAGATTTTAGAA
The DNA here is from genome assembly GCA_004027455.1 of Hydrochoerus hydrochaeris. Taxonomy (NCBI): domain Eukaryota; kingdom Metazoa; phylum Chordata; class Mammalia; order Rodentia; family Hydrochaeridae; genus Hydrochoerus; species Hydrochoerus hydrochaeris. The sequence continues at coordinate 50,714 of PVLA01007061.1, read as the reverse complement.
AAAGGAATAGGAAGGATGAATAAAATATTTTGTTCTTTTGGAAAAAAGTATAAAATTTGACAAATGCATCAAAATGCAATTAAAGTCTTACAGAACAGAAATGTAAAGGCTAAGAAGTTTATTCCCATTCTTATAACACATACTTTCAAATGAGCTTTTAGATTCAGACTCCTTTAATCTACAGCAGGGTTTTATGTTCTTTGTTTTAACTGGAAGTTTTTATATGTAAAATATAGTTTTATAAAAATATTTCTTAACTGCAGTTTGAATGAGCTGTTCTTAAGTATACGTTCAAACCATGTTCCGAATGTAAACATTATTAACTCACATAAAGATTAAGAAATAACTATATTTTGACCTAGAGGCAAACTTTTGCAGTTTTTCACAAATAGCACTGTTACCTCCAAAGAAAACCCGCTGCAAGAACAACTATACTTACATTCCCTTCTGAAGTAGAACTTAAGCTCATTTTTACAACAAAAATACCCCCTGGCATCTAGAGATTATTATTTTTTTAGTCAGAAACATGACTTTAGCAAACTCATCTGCCCACAAAAGTCAAAAAAGGGAAGGAAAAAAAAATGGTCTCTGAGTTGATAATACACAAATTAGAACTCCTTACATGTTTAATATCTGAGGTTTTATAATTTACACATGATTATAAGCAGTTTGTGATTACCATAGTCACAGCCTATCAGAAAAAGGAATGAAGATGATGATACAGCTGTAATTTTTAAAGCATTTATTAAATACTATCCATGGCGATGAGAGCCAGGAGTGAAAGAAGTCTGTAATAAGTAATTGTACTGAAAGCAGCCTAGGAATTCCAAAAAGAACAACTCTGTGATAAAGAATCTACAAATCTTATACCCCAAGAGTAATTCTGTGTTAAAATAGAAGAATTAATGTTCAAGCTGAGTATAGTGGTATATCCCTATTCCAGCTATTTAAGAGGCTGAGGCAGGGGGAATGCAAGTTTGAGGCCACAGTGGGTAACTTAATTCAATTTTGAGATCTTGTCTCAAAATAACTGAAAAAGGAATGTGGGTGTAGTTCAGAGCTCCCTAGGTTTAACTCCCAGTACCAAAAATGAAGGACAGAAAACTAATGATCAAAAAGACAATTTTTTTGAGACCTCAAACAAAAGTTGAAAAAATTATTAACTTTAGCTTACTTTTTTTTTCTTTAACTTAAGTAATATGATCAATGAGCTCCAAAGACCTGAAGTTGAATTCAGTCCTTAGGTCCAACTAATGTATCAGTGACCTTAGGCAATTATTAATGTCTCTAACACTCAGTTTATCCAATGTAAAATAAGAAATACTACTTAAAGGGCTATGTTGAGGGTGTGTGTGTGTGTGTGTGTGTGTGTATGCATAACTCATCAGAATACATAGGTATGCTCATAGTCAATGAAATACTATGAAAACTTGACTATCCAGAATAGTTGAGATAAATTTTATTATTTCTCAGATGCTTAAGTTACCCTAGTAAATATGTAAAACAGATAATGCCAAGATTCACTTAAGTCTTAAAGCAAATGCTTTTCAGTTTTATTATAAACTATCTCTTTAGCTAAGTCCAATTCATCTTTCATTCTCATTTTGGATTGTCCTCTCTTCTGTAAAGCCTTCCTATATCTCTACTTACACATCTACTAGAAACTTCACATCCAGAAATAAAGTCCTGATTCTCCACCCCTATCCCAAACCTGCTCCACCTGCAATCCTTCTCTATCTCATACTGGGTGGCAACATCCTCATTTTAGTCACTCAAACAAAAACCTTAATCTATTCTCTTCTTTTTTAAAATCTATCTTACATCCATTCTAGTAAGAGATCTTTTTTTAGTTTTATCTTAAAAACACTGAGAATTTAACTTCCACCAAACCACTAACTTTTCTCACTTAAATTACTGTAACAGCTTTCTAACTTGTCCATGCCTCCATATAACCCATTATCAACACAGTTAATGGAGATCCTTGTTAGTCTTTCAAGTGCTCCTCCAAGTCCATAAATTAGCTATAAGGCCCTATATGACCCTCTTATCCGTTACCTGTGAAAGTACCTTCTCCACTCTCACTCCAATTTCAGTGGCCAGCATTCATTTCGCAGGACAATACTAGTCATGCTCCTAACCCAGGTTCTCTGTCTGAAAAGTGCTTCCAAAAAAGTATCCACAAAGCTATCTTTGGTCTTTGTTCAACATTATCTTCTGTGTGAGTCCTTCTTCAGTCCCTGACCCTTTATCACCATAAACTTTTATTGATTTATTTATTTAGTTGTTCCTTTTTTGAAACAGAGTCTTGCTATGTAATTCAGGCTTGCCTTGATCTCACTACATAATCCAGGCTGGCCTCTGACTTGTGATTCTCTTGCCTCAGTTTCTCAAATGCTAGGATTACAGGCATGTACCACCAGACCCAGCTCCACTGTATACTTTCTATCTCATTTCTTGACCCTTTTTTCATAGTATGTATCGCCTTCTAACATGCTGTATACTTTAATTATCAATGTTTATCTATCTCTAATATAATACATATTCCACAAAAGTAGCGACCTTTGAAAGTTTTATTTACTGATATTTGCCATGTCTCTAGAACACACAAAACCTACAAATTAAATATGTAAATAAAAATATACAAGGTAGCTCTCCTTTATTCTGCCTTTAGCACTGCATGCTTACACATATTGTATCAGCTACCACATCATAGTATAACAGTCTCTTAATTTTCTGCCTCTTCTTACATTGTAGGATTTCCCCCCTAGTTCTGGAAACTGAACACAGAGCCTTTGCATTTAACTACATGCCAAGCCCTTTTTAAATATTTCTATTTTGAAACAAGGTCTCATTAAGTCACTAAGTTGCTCAATCGGGGCTCAAACTGATGATAGTCCTGCCTCAGAATTCCAGTGTACAATTTTTGGAGACAAGAAATTTGGTTTTACTTTTTAGTGTGTTACTGCCTGTACTTCCTTACAGTGCCTGATATTCAGGAGCATTAATAAATTAATGAAAAACAAAATCACTTGAACCAAATATGTAAATACTATCTTCAAAATATAAATATCATGCTTAAATGTGTGAGACTGTAGGCTGACTCTGGATTCTAGATTCTTTTAGTGTTTTCAGTCTCTTACTGTCATTTAACAGCTAGAGATCTTTGATTGGATTATTTCAATTCTTCACAACTATTTCATTATCAACAATTTAGAAGTAACAATATTACTTGTACCTGATGCAATTATCATGAATACTAAACATAGTCTTAGTCCAGAGGTTTGCACATAGCACTTAACAAATGACATTCATTACTTACTACAAATTAAAATAGACACTATAAAAGTTTTAATATGACCACCTAAGCTATTCAGTAAACATATTTATAATCTCTTCAGGATATACCATGAATTTATATTAAAAATTACTAGTTACCTAAAATAACTTTGGTAAGCATTTTGCAAAAGAAAGTACCGTAATTCTCTCAATAAGAAGCATTCTACTACATTATTGAGAATACTTTAAAAGTATTTTTAGATATTAAATTTTAATATCCATCTTCAGGATATTTTTTAAACATTTTCTCTCATATAACCACAATTAAACATGTGCTATAAAGAACACTTATATTACCTGGCCTACACTATATACATTCACATTTCCTTTTGAACAATCTTATTTTCAGAAATAAGACTTCTGAGAAAAAAATAATTTTAAAATTATATTTGTGACTTTTTACTAAATACCCCAAGCTTTCTACTTCTCATTTTTAGTCATGTATACAACAATATGTATATTCCTTAGGTAACATAATATTAAAGGTTGGGCAAAACAGAGTTTTGTTCAAATTAAAACACTTTATTTTAAGGCTATAAAATTTTTCTATCATTTATCTGTCTATTATGACTGCCAGTGTTTTCTATCTGCAGTCAGTTCTCCATTTTATAAAACACTCATGAAGTTCATTTTCCTTATAGTTTCTGCCATAAAGAAAAAACAACCATACCCATTTTACCTAAACACTCATATGGATAGTAGACAAGAAAACAGAGGTAAGCAGTTTAAATGATTGTCCCAAGGAATGACTGTCAGCTTTAAGATTAAAACTAAGAAGGTCATTATTTCTTTTTCATATTCTGAACACTTAACATTTACATCACAAGAATATTTTAACTCATCTAGGAACCATAATTTAATAATTAAAATAATTATTTACATATCCCTAGAATTATGAATTTATTAAATTAGAGTTCATCCATTTGACTCTGAAAAATAAGTCTGATTTACTAAATAAGTTATTTTTAAAATTGTGCTTAGACCAAAAAATTGGCAGCTTAATATAATTTATCATTTCAATACCTTTAGATAAAGAATTTCTTTAAACAAAATCTCTAGCAAGTGTTATGAGATGGTTGCATTTCAGATACCAACCAGAAATACTTTTGCATATAAAAAAAGTCCTCAAAACTTAAAACAGCAGTTTCTTTTTTAATTGTAAATTTCAACTGCAGGATATATTTATAAGACATTTATCAATGAAAAAACAATAATTAAAAAGTAAAGAAAACACCAATACTCTTACATTTACAGAAGAGAAAAACATACAGTATAACATTAGCAGCTTACTGTGGAGAGTGGGTTTAATCAGGAAGTAGCCATTATCCTTTCGATTCAGAGCAGTAACAGCACTCCAAAACAACAAGCCGTGATATTTTTCAGTTAAAAGCCATGAAAGAATACCCACTATTGTGTCCTAGCTTTGCTGACCCCAAAGGTCACCATATGTCTTTTATCAAAAGCTATAATGAAAGCATAAGCCAAGTTAGCATTTACAATGCTCTATTTGTTTAAACACCTAAAATCTACCTAACACAACCCCTCTCTCTCTGTTACTCACAAAACATGGCTGTCTTATTCAGAGATTAGCAATTATTGTAATGAGATACTGTCGGAGAGGGTCAAATAGTACTTCCTGCAGTTTACACATCTTGATTTCCTGGTAAACAAACTGAAAGGCAGGTGGAGCACTTAGATCACCAGTAAATGAATGCTCACGTGACAAAACTAAGCCAGGTAAGGTTGACGGCTCAAGAGGGCTCAAGTAATCATTCTTTCCGTAATTTTATTAACATTAAAATCAACAAAGAGAGAAATTCTGTGTTTCTTTTTTTAAAGAAGCCTTTATTCCTGAGAAACACAAACTCACAGTTTATAAGAAGGCAGGCTTGAAAACTGATACAGTTTAAGCAGGCTTCAAAGATTACTTTCAGAAAATAAACTGTACAAACAAGACAATGCTAACAACATTAAAAAAAAAAAAAAAGTGAAGACATTTGTTTAAAACCCTGGTAAAGAAAAGTCTAAATTTCAATTGCTTCAAGAAAGATAAAGAAAGGTCTGAGTCATAATAAAAGACTAAAATTAAAATTGTTACAGCATAACTGCAAAATAACTATTTCAGAATTTTATGTACTAATCTTTGAAAAAAATCCTATGAATCATTTTATGTAAGTTGAAGTTATTCCCTACAACATTTTAAGGTTATATTTCTAAAAGAAAATATAATTTAAAATATATACTTAACTATGAGCATTTAAAAAAAATTATTAACTTGAAAATTAAATCTCTTTAGCCTTAGTTTCCCTGTCCCCAAGTTGCTTATGTTTTGCTTTCTGAAATTTCTAATATAGGTGAATGAAGGTTAATTTACATTAATTAGGTAAATAAAACAACAACCCTAACTCCATCAAAATGATAAATTAAGTCACTACTATAAAATAGGTAGATATTTTTAGATATGAAACTGGTTTACCTTAAAAGTTCTATGTTTATTTCAAAGATCATGCATTTACGTCCTATTGTGAACATAGTATAATTTAAATTTAATGCAAAGAGCTCTTTAAGACATTTTACTATGATGTAATCATATCAAGATATGAAAACCATATTGCTTAAATTATGCTTGCTTAGTTTGCAGAACAAAGTTCTAATGTTCTGAGATAGAAAATGCAGTAAAACAGAATGACAATAAAATCAATAACAGCAAAAAAGAAAACCCAAGCAGGTAAGACTATGGCAAGGATACAGAATTTCACTACAAACACCTAATATGGTAATTCAAAGTAGTATTTATTCAATATTGAAACACCTTAACATAAGTCCCCTAACATTACTAATCACATCTTTACTACAATACTCATGAAATAGACAGTGAATTTTCAGAAAATAATGATAAGGAGTAAAAAGTTCCAGATAAATTTCTTAGTCAAATTAAATAATTTCAATATTCAGTTACCTAGGATATAAAACATACCCCTTATTGGAAATTTTCAAATGTAATTCCTACTACATAGGTAGCCCTGACTATGTTATTATCTCAATTACTACAAAGATCCATGACTATCTTTGTTTCCCATGCTGGTTCATTTATAGAATGATAAAGAGAAATCTAAAGAGATAAAAAATGTAAATCTGATATTTCATTACAGGTGGCTTTTATCAACAGTCAACAAGTTTTCATATCAAGAATTTATAGTTGTCAAAAGGGAAGGGTAATATATATTACACACTATGAGATAGAAAGACTTACTTTTTGAGCTGTTAAATGAGTGAAAGGCAACTTTTGCTCCTCTAGAGTGTATTTCTGCCATACTTGTCTCAGTCAGGCAGTCTTATACAGAACATATTCAACACAACAGACTGTAACTAATGATTCTAGTTAAGCAAACAGCTTCAGGAAGGATTCCTCTGCTCCTTGGTAAGTTTATGGAATCAGAGATATTAAGTCTCCAATACTTAAAAATATGTGCAACACGAAGCAAGCTGGCAGGGGAAGGGACAAGAGGAGGAAGAAATGTTTCTTACTTTTATTTGTTGGCTTTTAGTTTCAATACATATTTTTTATATTTCACATTATCCCAACATAATTTAAAGTGGCTTATGCAATTAGGACTAGTAGAACAGAATTTTTAAAAATATAAATTAATATGAATAAAAAGGGGGTATAGGGAAAGCAAGAAATTAGTAAGAATTAAGAGAACAGCAAGAGAAAAAAAAATGAAACAAAGTTGAAACACAGAAACACCTGTTGTAAAATTCTGCATAAATTACAATGTGGGTGGTTCATCTTTGAGCTACCTAGCAGTCAAAGGAAAGTGGGCACAAGATCAAATTACAAAATTCTCTTTTTTCATATGATGAAATTTTACAAAAAGACCCAAAGCCTTTAGTAGAATTCAGAATAGAAATTTCTTTTATATTTCTCAATAATGCAAAACTGGACAATACGATAGTTTTCTCTTCATTGTTACTAAAATCAGCATAAAAATTTCATGTGACAATTTCTTTTAACATTTCCACAGTGCAAGCTACAGTCATAATGTAATGAAAGACTTCCTGGAGAATAAGCCAGAAATTCTGCAATTTTTTGCATCTGGGTGTTTAATCATACACTAACAATTCCCAGGATCTTTTGCTTAATCAACATCCATTTTCACATCCCAAATTTCTATTCCATTTTCTAAATTCAGGGTTTTCTATATAAGTACATACAAAAGGCACACAGACAACAAGTGGTTCCAGAGCAGGCAAAGACAAGATGCTAATACATAGGCTCAGACACTGAAATGGACTTTTCTTTTACTAAAAAGAGTTCCTCTTTCATTGGTGAACTATGATCTTGCACAATTTACCAACTGCCTGGGAGCCCAATATAGGATGATTTTTATTCCTTCTCAGTTTGGCATATGTAACTAGGGTAGAGAAACCTGACTTTGTCTTCAAACTGACATTCTCATTCACATATCTTAGAACATTTTTTTGTTTGTGTTACTGTTGAAGGGGAAAGAGTAAAATTAAGAGAATTTCTATATGCCACTATATCACATAAGAAAAAACAAAGTCCACCATGGTAGCATGTCAATTGACATGTATCTAGATTGAGCATTATTAAAATTTTAAAATGTAAATTAAATCTTCATTATAGTTGGAATACCCTCTGCCTCCAAAGATGCTAAGAACTCTTAACCTCCAGATTATTTTTTTGTCCTTTCCCATTGATTCCTCCATCTCATTTTCAGCTACTTCCAAGATGTCACCTCTCAGAGCCTATTCAGTCTCATAAAATCTCTCTCTATATAATTTATGTGGTAGCATTCTCTAATTATTTTAGGGTCTCCATTACGAGATCTGGGGATTTTTTTTTATATTATTATTTGTGAATAGTAAAATGCTTAACATGTAGCAAACATTCTAAACACAAATTAACTTAATATAAGGCATTAATAAATTACTGGCTGCCCATGGTTGTATAGGCCTATAATCACAGATGTTCGGGAGGCTAAAGCAGGAAAACAATAAGTTCAAGGCCAGGCTAGGCAATTTATAGAGATCTTTTACCATAATAAGAAAAGAGATGGAGGTGAACCTCACTGCTAGAATACTTGCATGTATGAGTCCCTGGGTTCAAACCTCAGTACTGAGACAAACTTCTGTATATATGTATAATAGCTCATTTGTTCAACATATCACATTATTTATTAAGACTGCATTATGTGAGCAGGAGGCTAATTTTTAAAATTATTATCCATAATAATTTATACAATTTTCCAATTATCATCCATAATAATTTATGGATGGTATAAAATCAACTTATATTTAATCAAACCTTGTTATTATTCTGTTTTCAAGCATGTCAAAAGAACACTACCAAAACCCAATTTTGTAAACTATTATCAAAACTCAAGTGACTAGGATTAAATGATAGTTGTATCCAATATAGTTTGATCCACATTTGAACTCACTGTACAAGAATGATGCATACTATGATATAACCATTAAATGAACTCTTCCAATGTCTAACCACTGAAATGGTTATTTCTGAATTTCCTATTTTATGAAAACTCAAATGTTAGTATTCTTGACATAGAATTTTTTTCCTATTGCAAAAGGTAGCAATCTTTAAATGTGGTATATATACACTTGCTTAACATATTTCCTTGCAATGAGAAAAAACACTCTGACATTTAAAATATTTCCGAAAGTATATACTTGAGTAGGTCATACTAATTGTTAGTTTAAATCAATCAAGATTATATTACATTCATTCAAAAAGTTAGACAATAATTAAAATGGTAACAATAATAGCCTTGTAATTGTTTACTTCAGAGAAGAAAGTAGAAAACCTATTCATAATACAAATTAAAAAGGCATTTCAACAAATTTAACAACAAAAGGAAAGAATATAATTGAATTTTCTTTCTTTTCCTTAAAAAATGGTAAAAGCACATCAAAGACAGCTATAAATGTATATAATTTCAGTAACTGCAACATAATAGATACACAGAGTCTGTGAGAATACAATATTCATTTTGCTGCAGAAGAACAGACATTGCATAACAATGAGATTTGCTAATGAAATGAAACATCAGACTAAAATACATATGTATTAAACAAGACCTGAGTGTCATGTTCTTTTTGCATCATTTGTTCTTTTCTTTCATTTTTTTCTTGACCCTTTCAATATTTTTGTCTGTTGGTTTGAAGAACTTATTGGTAAAGCAAAGTCAAGCCTCAAATATTACAGAGTACTGCTTTTTATTCATCACATTTATTTTTAATGTAAATTCCAATTGTTCTGCTTCTATAAGCACTATTAATGTACCTTTAAAAAAATCAATGGATGCTATAAGAAAAAAGAGGTATATTTCTATATAATTGCTGGTTCAGATCCAAAGAATATTTTTCAACACTTGACATAAATTCCATATGAAAACTTTTACTGTATGGTGGATGCTTATTTAATAAGAAATATGAAAATAATAATAAATACATTTTAAAGTCACTTTTATAATGATATAATTCCTGTAGCACTTTCTGTTAGACATTGTTAAATGAAGTAACATAGAGTCAATATAACTATTAACATGAAAATGTTTCCAATGTTTTTACATAAAATCTTAATTTTCCTCCCAAAATGTTTTACTGTGTTGGTCTTCAAATGCTGATTACAAGTTTCCATTTATCAAAAATAAGTAATTCTGACAACTTTCTTAAAGATATATGATTTTTTATAATTTCCTATGAAAGCACAAAAGACTATGAAAGTTTTTAATATTATTTATCTTACAGATAAGTATTAATATCCCCCTGAGGATCAATTTATATCCCTTTGTGTACAAGCTATTTAGCCACATAGCTATCTGTCTTATTGGCTGTCCTTTCACCCAAATTATATTTTTGGTTTTTTGTGGATTTTTGTGGTACCAGGGCTCAAACTCATGACCTCATGCTTACCAGGCAGGTGCTTGAGCCACTGAGCTATCCCCAGCCCACAAATTATGTTTTCAATTTATATGTGCTACATATAAAATTAACAGTCAAAGATTAGTCTTTATGGTATATAATTTCTACTAATTTATTATTATAATAGCTGTAAGACAAAATTACAAAAATCAGTACTTATACCAAGTAAAATAGCCAAATTCAAATATGACATTGTTTCCTATTTTTATAATACATTAATGTCTAACTAAAAACAATATGCTGCAAAAAAAAGGGAAAAATGAATTTTTTCTGTTAGAAAAGTAAACCAAATAATTAGACATCCCATATTAAACTCTCTGAGATTTTTTCACTGATGGTCTCTTATTTGTTTGCTTAATTTTTGTTTTTTCTTTTTTCTCTTAAAAAAAAAAACTTCTATAAGGAATCAGAGTTTTAAACAAACATCTATAGCAATGCCAAAATCTACTTCATTGGGGCAAAGGATATTATCCTAAAATATGATAGGCTTGTGCTCCCTGCTTTAGCTCAGTTGGCTAAGGCCCCACTCTGTAAACGTGAGGTTGTGAGTTCCATGCCAGAGGCAGCAAAAATAAATAAATAAATAAATAAATAAATAAATAAATAAATAAAATATGATAGGCTCAGGAAGGTCTTCTTGCTTCTCAGAGTGGGGTCCACATACCAGCAACACTTAAATTACTTGTTAGCAATACAAAATCTGACTTCACCCCAGACTTAATGAATAAGAATCTATTGAACATTATAATTTAAGTCTTAATATTAAACATCATTTAAAGTACCCAACAATCTATATACCAATTCCAGTAATTTCTGAATCCTAAAAAAATTTTACCCTAAAAAATCATAGTAAAACAATTTGTCATACCCAAAGTCTAATGCCTACTGCTTGGTTAATTAAGTTTTACTTAGATGATTTGAAATTTGTGGTAATAAAAGGCATAAAAAAGAAGCAGTAATATCTTAGATTTGGAAGAACTTGAAAAATAATAAATAGAAAAAACTTAAGTATTTAAACATTGTTAACAAGGATTTTAAACTATTCCAATAGAAGAGTCTTTTCCTCAAACTCTTGTGAAGAAATATAATACAATTGAAGGATGCAGCTCAGTGGCACAGCATCTGTCTGACAAGTGCAAGGTTCTGAGTTCAATTCCTAGTACAAAAAAAAGCAAATACAGTAGAAGATAAATAAAAAGCTGCTTTTTGAAGTAGAAGAGACACCTAGCAGCTGCCAAGACATCTGAAGAGAACCAGCTGGTATGATTTTTTTAAGTACAACGTGATTTAAGAAAACAGAACTACTTAAGAGTTTAAAAATAGAAGCTGAGGATATAACTCTGACACAGGTATGGCACCTGTGTGGTAAGTATGAGGTCTTGAGTTCAATTCCCAGTGCAAACAGACACACACTGAAGTAAAGAAAGAGCTTAATGCTTGTCTTGTTTGACTGACTTTGTAGACCTCAAGCTGGTAGTCTGATGGTAGTCTGAGCACCTGTTTAGAGGACAACAATATGCAATAGTAACTATTGTGGATTTCCTTCCTACTGTCTTGTTTTTGTCAATATCATTCTCATTGTTTTGTTTTGTTTTAGTCTCTATAAAATTAAAAAAATCCCAGAAAAACTGGTACACTAATCACAAAGTTTACTACTTATCAAAGCAAGTCCTAAAGTTTATTCAGTAGTGTTTTAAATTGAGAATACTGGACTAAATTTATATTATTTTTTTCTAATTTGAATTGATGTTTTTCTAAATTGGTTTAGATGATGAAGTTTTAATGGTACTGTATTAATTAATTGTGGGCCTATCACATATAAGGCATTATGGTTAAGTACGATAAGACAAATACAGATGAATGGAAAAAGTACTTTACTTAATATTTCAGAAAAGTAAGACAAATATATAAATCATACTGTCATAAAAGTGATATAAATAAAGTACAATTGGAGCAAAAGGAACTGAAGATGTCAGAAAAGATGTGATGAAAAAGTGACAGATGAAGTCGATCTTGAAAGTCTTGAAGGGTTTAAAAGGCAAAGATGGTTAAATGCAGGAACTAGAAAAAGAGGTATCCCAAGTGGAGGGAAAATATACATGCTCAGGATAAGAAGGTGAAAAGCACTGAATGTATTCAGAGACTACCCTGACGTGGTTTGCAAGCCTCCTAATAACAAGAACATGATTATTTCATTTTATATCAGTGCCACCTATAAAACTCAACTGTTGATAGGCCTATATAGCATTGTAAGAGCTCACTAAATATTTATTGTTTGTATGAATAAATCAATAAATACACAAAAAATAATGTAGTCTGCTTAGTACATAGAATATTGTAAAAAAAAAAAACAGTGGAAGAGAAATATAACTAAAAAGGTAGTTTAGTTCCTTATTGGAAATGACTCTGAATACTACATTAAAGTTTTTTGAATGAACACTACAAATGCTGGTAAAATACTTACATAAGAAATATTAATCTACTAGTTTTAAGTGGGATGAATTGAAGTAGGAAGAGATTTCCAATAGAGGTGTTGCAATATTTGGTCTATTGAGACAGTTTAAGCAAGAGCAAGGTTCTGTATCACGGCTACTGCAGAAGAGTCACAAATGAAAAGATGAATATGAAATCCACTGAAGCCAAATTAATGAATTTTTTTGTAGAGCAAGAAGTACAGCAACAAGTCAAAACTGTATTGTTGAAGAAAAATCAATTAATTTCATGCAAGGTTCTATACAAAGGGAGTAGAAAAGTAAGAAAGTAATGCCAAACATGTACAGCAAGAAATCTTTTTTGCACCAGTGGTGTAACCAGTAAAATGACTGTAGAGAAGTAATAAATAGTAAAGTCAAAGCTGCCATGTATCCTACAGCACAGTAATTCTACTTCTAGATATCTAACCTAGGATAGTTCCCAGATGTATGAACAAGGAGTCATGTAAAAGATGTAAATTGCAAGCTGGGGATATATAGCTCAGTAATAGAGTGGTTGCCTGAGTTCAATCGCCAACACCACACACACAAACACACCCCAAAATCCCTACTATATGTATAGTAGAATTCTGGAAATATTGATAAATGAATAATTGGAAGTGTTATGAAATATTTTATGATGAAATTATATGCAATAGTTAAGAATGGACTAGAGCTACACATTTAACATGGATGTATATCTTTAGTATGCCAAAGCAACAACTTGAGGAATGTGAAAGATCTGTTTGTATTTCTTTTATTATTTTGTTTAGGGCAGGATATAAGTAAACACAAAGGTAAACCAATCATGAGAGAAAAAATAATTATGAAAGGTCAATAAAGCAAATCCCTGGAGAAGGAATATGATAAATATCAAAAAGTTGAATGATGCTGGGTTTAGTGACGAAGTGAAACATCCCAGAGATGGGTAAGGAGATAGAAAAAAAAACAACCAAACAGTTTTAAAAATCTTTATATTTTAAAATAATTACACATTTACAGGAAGTTGCAAAAATAGTACAATGAAGTACCATATATTTACCACTCATTTTTCCTAATGCTTATACCTTACATCATGATGTAAAGTACAATAGCAAAAGGAAGCTACAGGGCATGGTAGTGCATGTCTATACTTGAGAGACTGAGTCACGAGGTTCACCAGCTTGGCAATTTAGGAAGAGTGTGTCTCAAAATCGAGTTTGTTAAAAGGGCTGGAAGTGTAGCTCAATGGTAGAGTGCTTGCATAGCAGGTGTAAGGCCTGGGTTCAATCCCCTGTGTGTGAGGAAAACAAAACAAAACAAAACAAAACAAGGAAGTAACCTCAAATGTATATGTGATTTCATATGATTTTGTCACATGTGTATATTTATATAACACTACAATCGAAACATCACTAGGAACATTTCTCTCATGCTACTCCTTTATAATCACACACAAGCCCCTTTATTTTATTATCTCTGGCCCCTAGCAACCCCTACTTTGTTCTCTATTTCCAAAATATGGTCATTTTGAAATATTACAGAAATGGAAACAAACAATATCCTTTTAAACAGACTTTTCTTAGTTAAATACCCTTGCCACTATTCAAGCTGTACATCTCTATAGTTAATATCTTTTAATTGCTTAGTAGTGTTCAGTCTTTTTAAACCTTTAAGAATGGAAAATTAGTTTACACACAGGAGAAGGCTCTGTCAGGGACAGGTAACAGTACTGGTTAAGGAAGAAAACTGTACACCCATCACCAGCTTTAAGAAAATATAAGTGGTTTTAAATTTGGAGAGCATTAAGTAGATGTGAACAGGGGACAGACTGTGAAAGAATATATATGCCTTACAAATGAGATTAATTCTATAGTGACTGAAAGCTGGTAAAGGATTTTAAGTAGGTGAATGAACTGGTTAAATTTGTGATGTCAATTAAGTTGTTACAGAGAAGATGATGAACATGGACACAGCAAGACTAGACGTAAAGCCACCAGTCAGCTATTGCAACAGCCCAGGTGAGACATGATGCATACTTACATTAAGATTTTGGCATCATGAAAAGAGAAGAAAAGATAGATTTGAAAAATATTTAGGGAGAGGAAGGAAGGGAAGGAGGGTGGGAGGGCATTCTTTACAGAAAAAGCAGTCACTGAGAGGTACTGCCTTAAGGATGTAGAGAAGTTATGAAACAGCAATTGTGGAAAATCCTTTTATTAACCTGTAGTTAACCTATAGGAATGTCTAATGTAGGATTTATCAAAGCATATAAAAACACTAGTCCTGTAAGATATGCTTGAAAGGATCAAATAAGATGTCCTTCTAAAAATACGTTAGCACATTAAAAGATGCTCAGAAACAACTGTTAAATAAGGCAAAACCTGTTTAACATTAATCCTCTGTCTTCCAACTCTATTTGGCCATAGAATCTTCTTGGTGGGTAGTATTTCACACAAGCAATGTTGTACCAAAACTACTTTAGAGACAACTGGTTTGACAGCAATATGGGCTTCAGTTTGCTTAAAGAGCATAATTTTTCTAGTCTATTCTTTAAAAAAGACTAAAATGATGGCTTATGTGAAATCTCTCTTGCCTCACTCATCACACACACTGATTCAGCCATACTGGTTTCCTTTTGTCACCCATACAACACAAGGTGGAAAAAAAAACAACAACTATGCTCTGTAGTTGCTTACTTATAATGTTCAGTAGGTTAGGTACACTGAACACTTTTTCAGTATATGCATTTTCAACACTTTTTCAGTATATGCATTTTTAAATGTGCTAAATATAATTTCCCTCAGTGTTTTAACATTTACTGTTTTCTTTACAAGAGTCCTCACCTAGAATCTGCATGACTCGCTCTTTACTTCCTTAGCATCTTATTAAAGAGTTCTTTAATGGCCACTCTACAAAAATGTTAACTTACACCCTTGATATTCATTACCCTTAATTTGTTTTAATTTTCTACATAGTGTGGGGTGCCATCTAACACATTAAATATTAACTTATTTACCTCTTTCACCTAATAGCTGTAAGGCCCATGAGTTCAGAGTCTTTGTTTTGTCCAGTACATTACACTTAGAACTTACAAGTAAATAGACACTTACTAATTAATTGTTGCATAATTTATGATCACTTAACCTCTATCTAAGCATATTTACTTCATATTAGACTACTAGTAGATGAAATAGCTACATATCAGCATATCAATCTATATAAGTAGTAATTCTATTACAATGCTGTGATCCCTATTTTTATATTCACATTCTTTATATATTATCTCACCAGTTTTACTGTTTGAAATAAAATTTACTTCAAGATTTTGAAAGTTTTAAGCTCTATTTTTTCAAAATTTTCTCTTTATCAAAAGCAACTATAAAATTATACAATTTTACCTTTACAAAGTCTACAGACAAGCATTTTAGTATAACTGTAGTTAAAAATTTCTGTCTAACTGCACTTCTTTAGACACCAGCTAGGAAAATAGTATAATCCAAAGTAATGAATGTAGGAACTCTCACCTATAAAGCAAAAGGCCATTTTCTTCAGGGATACAGTGATCCCTTTCTATAACTTTAGTAACTGTCCAATGCTGTATAGATTCTACATGTATAATGTTTCCATTTGTAATTTTAGCTAAGATATTACCTTTAATTTAATTCAACTGTTTATTGAACATACTGTACTTGATAACATTCTCATAGGGACATAAATTCCTCTAAAGGCTGAAATTCTCACTAGCACATGGACAAATTTTTTCAAAATATCTCAGTATACAACCCAAAAAGCCTTAAGTATTTTAATATGAAACGCACTATATTTCCAAAAAAAGAAAAAATATTTAAATTGATCAATAGTATACAAATACCCTTCAATTTATAGTGGTGTTATGTCCTAATTAATCCACTGTAAGTTGAAAATGCATATACTGAAAAAGTGTTCAGTGTACCTAACCTACTGAACATTATAAGTAAGCAACTACAGAGCATAGTTGATTTTTTCTTTCACCTTGTGTTGTATGGCTGACAAAGTTATAGCTCATTTCTGGCTGTTCAGCTTTTAGAAAGAACATTGGCACATATCACTAGGACAAGAAAATATCAAAATTCAATTGAAGTACAGATTCTACTGAAAGTATGTTGCACTCGTAACATTATAATGTAGAACCATTTTAAATCAGGGGCTGTCTGCATATTTCAACTGGTTAACATTCATAAAAAATTTATTAAGGGATAAGAATATAGCTTCTGTATATGTAACTTTGTAATTCAGCTTTAAAATCTCCAACAAAAATTTTTCTTAAGTCTAGTAATGTCAGATTAAAAGAAATAAAAATTTGAGTTCTTTTAATAAAAATATCTGTGATTGAATAGTAAATAAAAGTTTCTAAAATTATCCCCCTTCATGCAGCTGTCACATATAAGTACATGGACTTTGTGGTAGTTTAAAATTTATTTAATGAAGTTTTACCTTCAAAACTCAAGATAAAGATAGCCTCCTGTGTACCAGAAGTAGCCCTGCTGGCCAGGGAGAACCAGGAAGGAGGTCACACACACGCGCGTGCACACACACACACATGCACATGCATTCTGTGAGTAGGCTGGTGCATAGGCTGGGAGAGAAGACCCCCCCCCCCTTACCCTGCCTATAAACAACTGCTTGATTTGGAGGAACACAGGCTGAGATGATAACAACTGAAGTAAAGAAACAACCTAACACTTGTACTGTTTGATTTTGCAAGCCTAAAGCCAGCAGTATGAGCAACTATTTAGAGGATAACAATATTCAATGTAGTAACTATTGTGGATTTCCTATTGTCTTGTCACTATTCTGATTCTTTTTGTTTATTGTTCTGTCTTATTTCCTTTAAAATAAAAAAAACCACTAAAGATATTTTTAATTATAACAGGTCCTAATCTAAAAGCCATGAACCAGCTAAGTGGGCATAGTTAAATCCTAGTCCCTGTGATTTGGTTAGTTTATCAGTAAAATAAGCAGATCAGATTTTCAGCACACTTTCACGATTTAACATACTGTGATTCTAAAATATTTTTTCAAATTCCATGCAGTATTTTTACTCTCACAAGTCAACTGCAAAATATTTGATACCAAGAAGTAGACGCTTTCTTAAAAGCTTACTTCTTTAAAAACTATACTAAAAAAGTATATTTTTATGTTTCTTCATAGTTGAAACACTTCAATTTATACTCAAATGTGATAACTATTATTTATCTACTTTAGATGAATAAATACAGAGGAAACTTTATTAGAGCATACAAAAGATTCCTCAATACTAGAAGATCACAGTCTGTGTGCTGGACTGCTAACAAAACATGTATGTGCTCTAAAGCTGCCATTTTTCTTCCTTGACAAAGACCCCATCTGCCACTGAGCCATTTACAGTCTCCAAGTCAGAATATCAATGATTTCCAATAATTCTGCAAGCTTGTTTTCACCTTCATATCACCTCTGTAATATATCTACTGCAGATGATACATAAATTCACAACTATAAGAGTCAAACCCAAGCTTTATTCACCTGAAAGGTATTTAAAATGCCCTGTAGTGTACCATTTTTATTCAAGTTGAATTGCAAAAAGAATTTTAAGGTGTATGAATTCTTATAATTTTTATTGTATTATTTATATACTTTAAATCAGATATACTCATAGTACTTTAAATAGATGGTACAAATTTTCAAAAATGGCTCAATAACTGAGACAATATCATATCACATTTCTGTTTAATTTGTTAACAAATTTTCTGTCTGATTCATTTTGTTTATTGTTCTATCTTATTTGCTTTAAAATAAAAAAATACTAAAGATAGTTGTAAGTACAACAGATCCTTACTGTCTCTCTGATTCTGTCTCCCTCCCCCTTTTTTTTACTGATAAACTAACCAAGTCACAGGGGCTGGAATTTAACCAAGACCACTTAGCTAGTTCATAGCTTTTAGATTAGGACGTGTTACACTTACAAACCTAGGGCATTGTGCAACCTAGATAAGTACTCTACCACGGATCTTTATCTCCAGTCCCTCAAAACTATTATTTGTTGTACTGGGGACTAAATCTAAGAGTTCACAAGTAATAGGCAAGAGCTCTACCATGGACTTACATCACAAAATCTTTTGAGTTTTTCTAAGTTGCCTAGGTTGGCCTTGATGAGAACTTGCAAATCTTCTGTTTCAGCCTCCTGAATAGCTAGCAACATATGTGTGTGTGACTGTGCCTAACTTCAAAATTACAAAACATTTTCATTTGTTAGAAATTGAAAGAATTAAAACAACAAAGAAATGTTGGCAAAATTTCTAGTTTTGTACTCTAGTGTGCTTAATATGGTAAACATAGAAACCTGTTGATCTATCAGTAAAACAAAACTAGGTAATTTTTCAATTAAATTTTAACACCCATTTTTTTAAATAGCCTTAGAGATGAAAGCTAACACTGATAACTATTAAATATAGCTTTATCACTTTTAAACAAAATTAGTATGATTGGTAGTCATTAATATCTGTAGAAATAGATATAAAATTTTATCTAAAATATTATTTTTTCTCAGAAAGTAATTGTTTTCTATCAGGCCTAATTATGTGAAAAATACTATGGGTGGTATGAGATTAAAACAGACTTTTGGTCCAAGTTTGGGAAATATTAAAATTACCCATTTATGAAAAAGTATCTAAAAAAAACTAGCCACTTTCTGGTGAGAAAATAAAGTCTAAAATTAGAGGTTAGTGACTTAAGTTATTTCTTTGCCTGGAACCCACAAAATACTTTCAGGAAAAGTATTTATTCACTTGTAAAATGAAATGACTAGAAAAAGTAACATCTAAAGTCTCTTCCTACTACAGCACTCTATTGTAATATGATAGCATGTGTCTAGATGCCAAATGATTAAAGACACTATCTGGCCCCAGATTTTTCAAATTATATTCCCTTTATGCCATTACTGAGAAAGAAACAAGAGTTGAGTTAGATCTTGAAGGATGTACACCACTTGAATATACTTGAAGAGGTAGAAAAAAAAGTTTCCAGAAAAAAAGATTAGCATCAATAAAGATGTGAGAAAAGAAATCATGATCTCAGATATGGTAATGTAGCAATGTTATCCACAATGAGTAAGAAGAGAAGACATGATACTGGATACAGAGAAACTAGTAAGTAAACTAATATAGCTATCTAAGCATGAACTGAATAGTGTAATGGTGGGAATGAAAGAAAAACAAAGGATGTGAAAGATACTGAAGATAGATTACAAGTACTTTTAAGTTTTGATATCTGGAGCCAGAGGAGCAAGAGTAACCCAAAGTAAAGAGTTTGTATCTTGATGTGGGACACCATGATACTATTAGGAGAAACAAGCCTGAAATGTGATCCTCTTTCTAAAACAATATGGAAAAGAAAATAGAATACATTAGAAAGAAATAAAGTCACCTAATTTTCAGAAAAAGAATGCTGGACTCAGACTGACACACTAATAACACAGTCTCGGTATTAAAATAGCTATGTAACACAGAAAATGTCACTCTAAGGTTTAGTTTTCCCAAATGAGAATCCTGGACTTCATCACATTTTAATACTCTTTTCAGCTTTATATATCTTAATTTCTCCCCAAACTTGAAGTTGTAAAGTCAGTCGATCTTTTGAAAGAGTCTTAACTAACAACTTTTGTGCTTATGAAAAGTTGAGAAATACAAAGTACTTTATCCAAAAGACAGAAAAACAAAAATGATTACTTTTACTCAACAGCTACTAGTAATAACACAACTGCCATAAATTTAAAGACAGAATGAGCAATTTAAAAATGAACCCTGCACTATTAATCATTAAATATTCTTTAGTAATAAGTAGAACTTTGCATACTAATTTCTCATACTGTCAAGTAAAACTATATTCTTATGATATGGTAACAAATACACAGAGGGCTAATAAAGTGCATTTCTTTTTTTTTTTTTTTTTACCAGGAATCGAACTCATGACTTTGAGTTTGCCAAGCAGGCACTTATGCTGCTGAGCTAAACTCCTGGCCCCTAAAGTGCATTTCTTAAGGTAATTATAAAGATAAATAAATTTTTATAAAACATTAAATTATGATTTAAATCACATTCTGAAATAATTTTCATTCTAAAATATATTAAAAGTAGAAAACAATTTTAAAGTTATTTATTTAATAAACATACAAAAGGAGGAAGTTAACTTTAGTAATTTGCCTTCTTTCATTAAAAAGTATGTGATTAACAAATAATTAAAAGTGATATATCAAACCTTTTAATTCCTAATAATTATCATTATGCTCAACTAAAGATATAACTAAATTGGCAGAAACTATCCGTGTTCAAGCATGGTAAATTCTTACTGTAGAAGAAAATATTTTGTTGTATTCATGGACTTTGATTGCCAAGATCATTTATTTCTTATTAAAATGCACCATTTAAAAATGCATCATTAATTTATTTAAAGTATTCGATGACAATGATATGAGTTATCTATTTTGCTACATAAATCCAGTATTCAGTATGTAATCACAATGGATTGCTTAAAATAAGACAAAGTAGATTAGAGATGGTTAGTGTTCCTACAAAAATGATGTACAATTTTAAATTAAGTCTAGCTCTTTCAATATATGAATGTTCTTTTTCATTACTAACAATTATCTAAAATAAAATTAGTAATTTTTTCAATTTTCATAGCAAAATGTATGTTACAAAATGGGCTACTGGAATTGTCTGGTTGATTCTTTAGTGTATTAACTACATGACAAAAATATTAATGATTTGCATCTCAATGGCAAAAATATAAATGATTTACTGCTCCTATGGTGATTTGATAGTTGGTTCCCAATTCTTATATATTAATTTCTTATCTTTAAATGGCACATTAGAAAAAAATAATAGAAAATAACTGATTCACAGTATTATGAAATTATCCTATATAGTGCCTGCTTATAACCCTAGTACTCTGGACGTCTGAGCAGGAAGATAGTAACTTTGAACCCAACCTAGGCAATTTAGACACTCAGCAAGACTCTGTCTCAAAAAGTCAGAATAAAAGTAAAAATAAAAAGGGTTGGGGTTCAGTCCCATGCTCCACAAAAGTCAGCTGAGAGAATATTTATGGTAAGAAAATTTAAGGGCTTAAATTCCAATGCAATGAAGAGATATGCGTGACTAAGTTAGTTTTATCTGTAAGAAGCTCACAATTCAATACAGTACTTTAAAAGGAAACTTCTCAAAGAGCTTCACAAAGTGCTTCTAAGCATTCATATTTTGAAATGGGCAACAGTATGTTTAAATTTCCATTTTAATAAATAAGATAATGTTACTTAGTAAGAAAAAAATAACAGGCTATAAAACTATAAAAGCATATAATGTGCTGTACTGAGTGACAATCAGATTAGAATGTTCAATTCTTGTATCACATAGCTGAACAATGATATAGTTAAGATGATTTTTTAAGGAATCAAACCAAGGACAAACCTGACACATGCTAGGTAAACACTCTATTGCTGAGTTATATCCCTAGTAGGCCTTTTTTTTTTTTTTTTGCTTTTAATATAGTTTTTTTACTAAGGCACAGGCTGGTCTCCAATTTGAGATTATCCTGCCTCAGCCTCCCAAGTAGGTAGGATTATAGGAATGGACAACTACAACTATGCCAGTCTGACATGATATGATGGTTTTGATGTTTTTACATTTTTAAAAATTTGTTAAAGAATAGAAGCATGAGGTATTAAAAAGGCAATGAAAATGCAAGGTGTGGTGGCACATGCCTGTAATCCCAGCACTCAAGAGGTTGAGGCAGGAGGGTAGTTGCATGATCGAGACAGCCTAGGCAATAAAGTGAGTTCAAGGCCAGCATGAGCTGCACAGTGAGACTCTGTCTCAAAAAGACCAAAAAAAAAAAAAAAAAAGGGAAATGACAGCCACTGAAGGAAGGATATAAAATGACAATCTGGCGATGCACTTCAAAAAGATCTTCACAAAATTCCTGTATTTAGCCAATCTAAATTCTTAAATAACACATCAAGGTGTCCTTATTACTTTAAAAACCAATATTGAAAAAATATAACAAATGTCAAACAATACAATTATGTCTTTTCTAAAGGAGAACAAAAATTATTAGAAAAAAAGCCAGTTTGACACAAATTTTAGATGTGAGCATATGAAAACAGTATTTAACTATTTTAAATATTGTCATACAATAAAATTTTAACTTCTGCTTAATACACAAAATAAAAATATGATTTTAAAATTCTGCTATCAGGATACTGAAGAAGTGAAGCAACCCAACCCATGTTTTCTTTAAATATAACATGTTAAATATATACATACACAGTTAAAGGACTATTACCTTCTAAAAGAAATAAATTTTGATGCATACCACATGGATGCACAATGAGGACATTATTCTAAGAGAAATAACCCAGGGACAAAAGAAAAATGTTCATGACCCCACTTATAGGCGCTTAGAGAAGTTAAATGAATAGAGAAATAGAGTGGTGGCTGCCAGGGCTTTGAGGAAAGAGGGAATGTTACAGTAAATATGATCGTTTGAATTCTCCAAGATGAAAGGTTCTAGAGATGAATGGTAGTGATGAGTACACAGCAGTGTAAAGGTATTTATGACCACTGAACAGGCATCCCAAGGATATCTGACTTCCCTGAGTTCAGAGTCTTATTCGTATGCACCAGAAGACAAACTTCAGTCTGAGATGGATACACCATACCCTGATTGCATTCAGTGAAATAGATGTGTCAGTACATACAGCAACTCCCCATGATGAATGTAATCATTATGTACTGCAAATGTATTTTAAAAAGTAAAAGAAAGAAAGAAAGAAAGAAAGAAAGAAAGAAAGAAAGAAAGAAAGAAAAAAAAAGAAAAGAAAAGAGGAAAAGGAAAAGGAAAGGACAGCCCTGAAGAATCTACCTGG
Organism: Hydrochoerus hydrochaeris; assembly: GCA_004027455.1. Lineage (NCBI taxonomy): Eukaryota > Metazoa > Chordata > Mammalia > Rodentia > Hydrochaeridae > Hydrochoerus > Hydrochoerus hydrochaeris. Next base: position 27,020 of record PVLA01007061.1, on the reverse strand, counting down.
CTAAACAGAGAGTTCAAGTTTAATGAATGCTTAATAAACACCAGATTCTTTCATAAAGATTTCATGTGTAGTGCTTCATTAGTACCTGAAAATGTCTTCCTGACAAATACTCTGCATTTGTTTGTAATTTTGTACTTTCTCTTTAGGAATCTGTATAGATCTCACATAATTTAACTGATTCTTGTCTGCCAGATTTACAAATCACTATAAATGGCATCATTTTCTCTATCATCATATTGCTCATTCCAGTTTCACTGACATTACTCTCTTATCATTCTGCTGTGTCCTATTTATGAGAGTACCTGCTTACTAGTATAAGAAGCATGATATACTGATAATGGGGTTTTCAAATAAGGAAAGATGAGGTTTCCAGTCAATTAGAAGATGCTGTCGCCAGCCCAGAAATCAATAAATTCCCCTTGTTTTTTTCTTTTGGAGACACTATCTGAGTATGTCACTAAGGCTGGCTTCAAACTCTTTGGCTTAAGTGATCCTCTTGCTTCAGCCTCCCAAGTAGCTGGAACTATATCGATAAGCACTGTCACACCTGGCTTCAATTCCCTATTTAAAATCATGCTCCTTTACCCTCAATAAGCAAGCCATCAAAAATTTTTTTGAAGACTTATCAAAATTTTCTTGGAAGTCCTGGCGATCCAACTTGGGTTCTGCTGCATGTGGCAAGCACTAGTACATCCCAGGTCCTGCCATCAGACTGAACACTTTACCTCTTTCCCACTGCATGTGAACTTATATATGTGGAGGACAGAAGTGAGACAAGTGTAAAGGGGCAATATGGACCCTCTTAACTTAGCAAGTGGCTATAAACCCATAGTAAAATGGAAGTATGTTAAATAAAAGATGTATTTAATAAGTGCAACTGAATAATACTGTGAATGTTCAAATAAAAAAATTATTACAGTTAAAAAGCACAATATTATTACCTCCCCCAAAACATTCCACCTCATTTCAAATGCATTTATCCCATAATTCTTGCTGTTTTGAGGGGCAGGGCACAGGAGTTTGGACAGGGTTTTGCTATGTAGTCCCAGTTAGCATTCAATTTTCTATGTAGCTCAGGCTGACCTCAAGCTCACGGCAATCCTTCTGCCTCACCTCTGGAGTGGTGGAATTACAGATGTATATCACTACAACCAGCTGCATTCTTGACACTTTATGAAGTAGTTTTAAGAGTCCTCTCTTGATAGTGTCTTTAGTTGTACTGTTGTAGTTGCCTCAATATCCTGAACTGACTTAGAAATGCTTACCTTTTACAATCATCATTTTAACTTTGGTAAACAGTCAGAAATTAATTACTTTCAGATCCAGTGAAAAAGGTGGATGAGGACACACCTTAAATGTTTTTACCAGTCTGTTTTTCCATTGGATAATTCAGCAGCAGCATTCATCATACTTTTTATCAGATCTCATAAAGACAGTCATGAAAGTGAACTTCTAGAATTGCTTTAGGAAGTGGCCAAAATGATAAGTGTGTCTGAAGCAAGCAGGAATATTTGACAGGGGTTAATGGCAATGTGTCTTTCATTATAAATTTTTAAAAATTTAAACACTTACTGTATATTTTTATCACAAATCATAGCTAACCTACAGAACATCTAAGTGTAACAATACAGAGTACTGAAGAGTACAAAGTTTTTATCCTTGTGATCTTGTGGCTGACTGGGAACTACAGCTTGCTGCCCCTGACCAGCATCACAAGAAAAAGTCAAATTTTAAAGTTCAGATTCTACTGAATGAATATTGCTTTGCACTACTAGAAAAGGTAAAAACTGTAAAGGAATCATGATAAACCAGTGCCTGTGTGTAGTAACAGAACAATACAATGCTCTTTCACCCTGCACTTAAAAATTCAGCTTTCTGAGATACCTCTTGTTTATTTTGCCATGCATTTGAAAATCATAAGTACTTTTTTAAAGTTTATTTTTTATTACTGAAACAAGTATTTTTTGTGTGTGAAGTTAGACATTGAAACCAGGGCCTCATCCATGCTAGACAAGTGCTCTAGCACTGAGTGACACTGCTAGCCCTATAATCCCTTTGAGGACATATGCCTACTTCTATTCTTTCTGCTCACAGTATTCCAGTCTCATAGGCATTGCATTCACTGTTTTCTTAGGTAATGGCTCACTCCTTCTGCTGATTCATTACAAGTGTGTCACTTTATTAGGAAGATCACATATATATAGATATATAGATATATATCTATATATAGAGAGAGATACCACATAGATATCATAGAGATAGAGATGCCCTAAATTCTATCACCCTCCCTGTATGCAGTATATTTTCCTTCTCCATTCCTTTGAAATTCTTATTAATATTTGAGAATATTTATGTATATGTTTATTTTTCTTCTCCCATTAAAAAGTGAATTTATGATAGGAACTTTGTCCTACTGATCCCAATGTCCCCACTACCTGACAGGTCCTTGGTCCCATCCTCTCTGCCACTCTTCCCCTGCTTTGCTTCCTGGCTGCCATAAACTAAACATTTTGGCTCTGCCAGTTCTTTCTATCATGATATTTCTGCCTTGGAGCCATAAATCAGAGACTGGATCCTCTTAAAACATGAGCCAAATTAACTCATTCCTGATGGCTTGAACCACAGGTGGCTACCACCAGCAGTGCCATAAGGGTGGGGACATCCAAGTCATTTGGAATTCACATCTCGCCATAGATTTTCTTGGAGGCTGGACATGAAACTACAGGATTTAATGTTTGCCATGTTGGGTTTAAATTTTGGTTTGGTCCCATTGCTATCTAGGTTCCTATTTCTCCCTTTCGAAATTATGTTTATCCTGTGCGATTATATGTCAGAAATATTTAACTTTCTTTTCATTTTGACGGGTTTACAGCTGTTTGCCTTATATGTCAGAGCAGAATTTGGACTTCAATTTTTCAGCAATGATGTAACTGTTAGACTTTCTTAGAGATGGACTATATTTTTCATAAAGGGATATATGTGAGTCTTTGGGGGCCAGGGGTGAATGTTATGATTTATATCTAGATGCCCCCCTCAAAGTCCCATAAGTGGGGTGCTCATAGGTGGGGTTTTGGGAGCTACTGGATCATGGGTGTGTGATACTGGATCATGAATATGTGATACTGAATTAGTCTACTGATTAGTTTAGTCTAGTTTTGGGTGTGGATGATGGATTTACTGTGAAAAGGGAAGACCCACCCTGGAGGTAGGTAGCCTGTAGCCTGGATGGAATAAAAAGGGAAAGAAGGAAGTCTTGCTGCTTCCTTCCTGTTATGCCATGAACTCTTTCTCTTTTGTTATGCTGCCTTACCTTGGAGCCAGTTGACTATAGACTGAAACCTCTCAAACTGTGAGCCAAAATAAACTTCTTGTGTATATAAATTATTTTGTTCCAGCAACAAGAACTAAGACATATACTAATATTAGTTTTATATTCTTTGAGGGTACTGTAGCAGAAGTTAGTTAGATAAATATGAATTGCAACTACAGTTGTGACCCTCACTAATTATGTCAAGTTGGAGTAGTTAATTAGTAAGTCTAATATAATGGCACTGTCCCACATAATTAACCTCCATTTTAGTTCTCCCTTAGAGGGCAGGAACTGAAAAGTAAAAGAAATCATAAAAGCAGAAGAAATATATCATTGCTTTAATGGGTACTGTTGGACATTATACGATCACCTGTTTATTGAAAAGCAACAGGTTACAAACAAAGCTAACCAAACAAATGTAACTGACTATATTTGCAATGGGTAAAACCACATCATTTCAACATAGTAAGTATTCAGTAATCATGTATTAAAATAATCTCAGATCACAAAAATTTCAAGTTTATAATTTCTTATATGTTTGTAAAAAATTAAGTGGTACAAATGTTAAATGTATTCAGGGCATTACTGAGCCATCCTTGTTTTTGCTAAAAGTCTCAATTAAAATTGGATTATTGGGGGCTGGAGTTATAGATCAGTGGTAAAATGTGTGCTTAGAATGAGTAACATGGAAGGTTCAATCTGTAGCACCAAACAAACAAATAAATGGGTTTTCAAAAATTTACACATACTTGCAACATTTGTTATTGCTTTAGGTTAGGCTAGAAAAAAAAAGTTATTTTGGTCTAATATGACCTGTATCTCCTGGTTATTGAAGTTGAATCATAATGCTTTCCTCTATATTCCAGTCACATTGGTTTTTTGTTTTCTGCTTCAATGTGCTATGTTTCCTTCCTATTTATCTATGTGGTTAATTTACCAAAGATTTTATTTCTTCAGATGACTATAAGTTACTGCCTAGGATCCTTTTATTTCAGCATGAAGAACTCTCATTAGCATTTCTTATAAGGCAGGCCTACTAGTAAATTAATATATGCTCAAAAAACTAAAGGAAATTAAAGATAAAGCATGAAAAGAAACCAGAGGAAAAAAAATGTATGAATAAAACAGAGTATTAGCAAAGAGAAAGAAAACAAAAGGAGGAAAACAGAAACTCTGGTACTAAAATACTGCTGGAATTAAATGGAAATTCACTAAAGGAATTAACTGCAGATGTAAGCAGGCAGAAAAAACAAACTCATACACTGTAAGATAAGACAATTGAAGTTATTTAACCTGAGGAGCAAAAAGAAAAAAGAATACGGAAAAGTGAACAGAGCCTATGGAACCTGTAGAACACTATCAAGTGAAGCAGTGTATTTGTTATGAGTGTGCAAAATTGAGAAAGTAGTGAAATGAGCAGAAACAGTATTTGAAGAAATTTTGAAAACTTCCCAAATTGGAGGAGAAACATGAGTCTACAATATCCAACAAAATCAACAAACTCAATGTAGTACAAATTCAGAGATTTATACCAAGCCACATTATAATTAACTGTTGAAAACAAGAGAATCTTAAAAGTAGCAAGAAAGAAGCGATTTAGGTAGAAGTCATCTCCAGCAAGATTAATAAGCCTATTTCTCACTCAAATGCAGAGAGGCCAGAACAGTGCAGGACATATTTAAAATATTAAAAATAAATAATTATACCCCAAACCCACTTCCATCCAAGAATTCTATATCTAACAAAACTATATTTTGGTTTCTTTTTGTTGCTGCTTTTTTTTTTTTTTTTTTGGTACTGGGGATCAAACTAATGACCTTGTGCTTGCTGCTGAACTAAATCTCTGGCCCTATATTTTGTTAATGAAGGAGAAATTAAGGTTCTGTCAGATTAATGAAATAAATGAGATTAATATTAAAAGCACCAAGCATCATGGTGGGGAGGAGACATATTAATATTAATAATAATGATGATGATGATCAGACTCAATATGTCAAATTTCTGGGACTGAGTCCTGATCTTCATTGACTGTTCTATGATCTTAGGAAAACTGCTAAATTTCTTTATTTTCCCACTTGAAAAAGAAAAGTAACTGTGCTTATTCCTCATGAAGTTGGTAAAAGTCATAAACTCATGAATGGGTGCCTGACAAATAATTATGAGCTGAAATGTTGACTACTGTATTTTATTATTATTATTATTGTCATCATCATGATTTTTATGGAGGTTTAGAAATGTTAGTTTTTATTTCCTTAAATTGCTGTTATTTCTATGAAGCACTGCATATGTACTGAGGAAGCATGAAGCAAGTAATGAATTTTTATAAGAGAGATATGGATTAGTAAAATAATGAAAATTTACTATATAAATGGTAATGGTATTAGGCTCAATGTCCTATTACTTCCTTTAACAAGTTCTCTTTTATCATAGATGCTGAGTTTAAAAAAATAAATGATTGGGCTTTTTCTTCAAAAAGATGAACATTTTACAGTACAAATTTATGCTTTTTATAAGAACAATCAAAAATTATTACATATATAAAATAATTTAAAACAATTCATTAATACCAAATATATGGCATATATACATGTCTTATATTATAAAATCAGTTTGTTTTTTGAAGCTGGACTAAATAAAAACCATACACTGAAACTGGTTCCTATTACTCTCATAGCCCTTTTAATCCTTAGATGTTCCTATCGCAACCCAATGCCAATCATTTTTTTCACTTAAGGTTTTTCATGTGTGGACATGCACGTGTGCTAGAGACTGAATTTAGGGCTTTGTGCATATTAAGTATACACTGTACCACTGGACAACACCCCTGACTTTTTCCCTTAATACTTTTAGCTGAAAAAACTAGGTCCTGATTAATATTCCCTAGTATCATTTATCATGTCTATCATTTAATTTTAATTTAGGTTTGATCATTATAGTTTTTTTTTTAACTTTGCTTGGATAGACTCATGGTGATCATGTATACTTTTGTTAACAAAGTGAAACCATATTTCTTAGGTAAAACAGGAATAACAATAGTGTTTAACTCAAAGTTTAGAGCATTAAATTAGTTATTACTGCTCAAATGTATCTGGTAAATAGTACTACATAAACATTAGTTTTTATTATACCGTATGCAGAGAATCAAGGGATTTGATATCAGATTAGGTGTTTTTCACAAAGCAGTTGAAGATAACTAATGTTTTTGCTTGAGAAGCTGAATAGATGTTGGTATTGTTGACTGATACAAAAAATGCATAAACAAGGAAAAGTCTGGGAAAAATTAGAAGAAAATGAGTTAAAGTTTACATGTGTTGAGTAGGTTCCCTGCAGGAGAGTCAGATACCAATGTCATATACAGAGCTGATATTAGAAGTTCTACATCTAAAAGAGAGGTCTAGGGGGCTGAAAATAAAGAACAGACTTTGGGAAGAAAGGTCATAGTTGTCAAAAGAAAACAAAACAACCCTGTAAGACCCTATAAGAAATGCACTGACACTGTGTAAGGAAAGGTAAAAGCATTTCAAAAAAGGCAAATATATGAAAAAAGGCATGCAGGCAAAATCATCACTTATGAGTTTGACTAAAAGAGTGCTCTTACTGTAAAGGATGTGTATTGAAAAGTAGAGGGGTTGTTGGACCTTAGGGCACTGGGAAAGAAAGCAACCCGCTTGCCTCCCTGGTAAGCTGCCTTGAACGCATTGGCTCGCCGGCTGAGAATCAAACACTCCACCCCCACGTTACAAAATGGGACCAAGAGGTCTGAGCATCTCTTGGGAGTTTTGCCATTTGTAATAAAGCAAATATGGGGGATTTCCTTCTATCATCTCTTTGAAGGCAAATATTGTTATCACTGTTTTGCTTTGTTCTGATTAATTGTATTGCTCTATTCAATACTCTGTTTTGATAAATTCTATAATGTTCTGTATTTGGTTTGATTTTGCTATACCTGATTGAAAGGACAACTACTGTGAAAACAACGATTTATACTATGATACCTATTACTGTTATCCTGGTAACCTGCTGTGACGTTCTGTACCAACTTCACTGCATCGTCTCAATTGGTTTTGTTCTGTCTTGTTCTGTTGTATTTTACTACCTTTAAAATAAAATTAAAAAAATAAAAGAAAAGTGGAGGGAAATAAATTTATGTAAATAGGACAAGGTAATGGAAGTATGAAATGACACACTGAAGAAATCAGTAAGATAGCTAAACTATGTTGTGGAAACATGATACAAAAATCTATCATAACAGTTTGAAAAGTAGAAAGTCTGCGTGTTATGTTATCTTGGAAGATTTTCAGTTATCTTCCACTTAAATTGAAATAAAAGTTAACTAGGTACTACGGCTTTAAGCTATACCTAAAAGGTAGATGATGATGTCTTTAGTACTTTTCCATATTCATTTCCAGTCTCTTTTTCTGTCTCTCCTCTTGCCTGAGGGAACTAAGGTCTCAAACTGTCCTAAATACAAAAACCTACACTTTTGCAATGATGTACTATTTACTGTTTTGTTCCCTGAAGCACTATGCTTACAGAGCCCTGCTCCATTCTAAGACATCAAGAAATCTCTTGCTGCCGTCCTTTTCAAGCATACCTCATTTGATTGTACTTTGCTTTATTACGCTTCATAGACAACTGTGGGGTGTTTATTTGTTTTAATAATACTCAAATTTGTAACTTTCTCATTATTATTATCATCTGTTACAGTGATCAATGATCAGTAATGTTTGATTTTACTACAGTAATCAGTTTGGGGCACCATGAATTCCACAAACATTAGGCAACAAACTTAACTGATGAATGTTATGTACCTTCTGCCATTTCCACCAACTAGCCATTCCCTCATCTCTCCTCCTCAGGCCTCTCTATACCTTGCTTCACAACAATAGTGAAATTAGGCCAATTAATAACCCTACTAAGGGCCTCTGAATATTCAAGTGAGAGGAAGAATCATACACCTCTAAATTTAAATGAAAAACTAGGTATGATTAAGCTTAGTAAAAATGGCATATTGAAAGTCAAGATGGGCCAAAATATATGTTTCATATGTCAAACAGTCAAAACTGTGGATGCAAAGGAAAAGTTTTTTGAAGGAAATTAAAATGTTACTCTAGTGAACACAAGAATGATAAAGTAAAGCAGCCTTATTACTGATATAGAGAAAGGTTCAGTGGTGTAGACAGATCAGATCAGTCACAACATTCCATTAAGCCCAAAACTAAGCCAGAGTAAGACCCTAATACTTGTCAATTCTGTGGATGGTGAGAAAGGTGAGGAAGCTGCAGAAGGAAAGTTTGAAGTTAGCAAAGGCTGATTCTGGTTATAAAGGTTTAAGGAATGAGAATATTTCCATAACACAAATGTGCAAGGTGAAGCAGCAAGTAGACTTAGAAACCACAGCATTGTGCAGAAGATCCAGCTAAGATAATTAAGAAAGAGACTCCACTGAATTACAGATTTTGAATGTAGATAAAATGGTCTTTTATTAAAAGAAAATGCCACTGAGGACTTTCATAGAAATTCCCAGAAAGGAGAAGTCAATGTTTGGTTTCAAAGCTTCACAGAACAGTATGACTCTTGTAGGGGCTAATGCAGCAAGTTGAACCTAATGCTTACTTAGCATTCTGAAAACTTTAGCATTTCTACAAGCCTTTAAATTATACTAATTCTACTTTGCCTGTGCTATATAAATGGAAGAACAAAGCCTGGATGACAGCACATCTATTTAAAACATGGTATCCTGAATATTTTCAGCTCACTTTGAGATCTACTGCTTAGGGGGAAAAGATTACTTTCAAAATAGTATTGTTCTTTAGCACTGGTCACCTAATAGCGTTGATGGAGATGTACAGTAAGATTAATGTTTTCATTCTTACCAATATGTTACCCATTCTTTAGCCCACAGATCAAGCAGTAATTTTAAGTTTAAAGTTATATTACATGCGAAATACACTTTATAAGGCTATATCTGCCCTAGATAGTGACTCCTCTGATAGATCCACCACTGATAGCAAACTTTTTAGAGCTTTCAATGATACAAATAGCACAATGTGGCTTGAGTAATATATGGTTTTCCATGACTGAGTTCTAGGAAAAGTAAATTGAAAACTTTCTGGAAAAGATTCACCACTGTAGATGTCATTAAGAACATTCACAATTCATGGAAGAAGATAAAAATATCAACCATAACAGGAGTTGGTTTCATGAAATGAAGTAAGTGGCAATGCCTTAACTGTATGCACTTTGTAAAGCCTGAGGGCCTCTTTCATCTTTATCAACAGAGTGCTAACCTTCTCTGCTTTCACACATCATAACAGGACTTTGGAAGAGGCTGATTCCAACTTTCATAAATGACTTTGAATCCCCCTTGAAGTATTCAAGACTTCAGTAGAGGAAGTAATTACAAATGTGACAGAAATATCAAAAGAAGTAAAATCAGGAGCCTAAATATGTTACTGAATTGCTGAAATTTCGTAACAAAGTTTTAATGGATGAGGTCAAAGTTACTCCTGGTGAAGACACTACTCACAATATTAAAATGCAACAAAAGATTTAGAATACTACATAAACTTAGTTGATAAGGGAATGGCAGGGTTTGAAAGAATTGACTTCACTTTTAAAAGAAGTTCTGGGGGTAAAATGATCAAACTGCATCAACTGCTACAGAAAAAATATTTTGTGAAAGGAAGAGTCAATCAATATAGCAAGTTTCAATGTTTTCTTATTTTAAGAAATTGTCATGGCCATTCCAACCTTCAGCAAATTGCCACTTTAATCAGTAAGCAATCATCAATATCGAGGCAAGACCCTCTAGTTCAGATGATCATAAGCATTTTGTAGCAATAACATTTTGTTTTATTTTTGTACTGTGCTATCCTGGGTATTGAACTCTGAGTCTTATGTATGCCAGATAAGTACTCTACCACTGGGTTATATACCTCCAACCACAATTAAGTGTTTTTAAATCAAGTTATATATATTGTTTTAAGAGATAATTCTATTGCGCACAGTAGACTTTATAGTGTAAAGCACAATTTTTATATGCACTGGGAAACTAAAGAGTTTGTGTGATTTGCTTTATTGTGATGATCACTTAATTTGCCTGTCTGAAACAGAGAATCCACAATACATTCAAAACATGTCTGTAGAGCTTAGCTTGGAGAAAAACGACTTGATTATCTAATTAACAGAATTCATACAACACTTCCAGTGATGAAAATTCTAGGAAATGTTTAATTTTAAAAGAGACATTTGTTAACATATGAAATTCAAATCATATATACAGTTCACGGGATGCTATGCTGCATGACCTATATTTTGAGATACTCTAGAAGCTGAGGCAGGATGATCATAGGTTTGAGGCAGCCTGGGTAAATTAATGAGATCCTTTCTCCAAAAACAAGAAAAAATGGTTGAGGAGGTAGTTCAGTGATAGGGTACGCCTGGGTTTAATCCTCAGTATCTCCTCCCCTTTCACATACATATATAGAGTATCTAAATGGTAGAGCACTGCTTAGCAAATGCAAGGCCCTAGAGGTTCCATCTTCAGCAGTGCAAGACAAAACAAAAAATTAAAATTTTGTATATATTTTTTTCTTTGTGTATGTGTACTTTCTATATATGTAACTATTTTAGTTTAACATATTTTCAACACATTAAGGAGGCAAAAATGTCATTAATTCTTTTCATATAATAGTATAAAACACAGGTGAGATTATTGCACAAATATCACTGGGCCACTATTGAGTACAAAGTATTGTGACATATCCTAAGACTATAGGGATGAATAAACATAATCCATGTCTCTATTAGATTATAAAGAGTTTACAATCTAATATAGGAAGCAGTTGAACACACAACTCATTACATAAAATATCTAAGAGCTTTATAATAATGTTTCTGAAACTCAAGTTACAGATGAACCCTTTGTGAAGGGAGGAAAAAAGTCTATGCATGTCTGCACTGATTACTGAAATATAGAAAAAACTATAAATAGTGAGAAACTATTTCTTTTGCTTTCAGAACTTATTCAAAGATAAACAAATTAATAAATATGGACATAAAAGCTACAAAATTAACATATTTCAGTAAGCTTCACATGATGGTTTTGTTAAAGTGGTTTGTTTGTTTTTTATCGGTACCAGGGATCGAACTCACGACCACATGCTTGCAAGGCAGGTGCTTATGTCGCTGAGCTAAATTCCCAGCCCCATTTTTTTTAAAGTGGATTGTTATTATACCCAATATAAATATGATACTGACCACTGCTTTCCCATTATTTTCCAATTACATTTGGGTTTGATGGTCTGATGTATAGTTTGACATGCATTGAATGATTTAATATAGCCATCATTCCTTTCTATTCAAACTAATGCAGTACTTCGACATAGTACTCTGATATCATCAGAGTACATACTCTGATATCATCAGGCCTTCACTTGGTACATGTACATATCAAGTCTGTTTAACTCATTAGACTGACATAATATAGCCATAGTCCTGAAAATACCTGCTGTAAAAGGTTGGTATCATAGATGATCTGACAATATGCTTGTATCAGTATTTTATAATGAAGCTGAAATTTTTTAATTCTCATAGAAGTCACTACTAGGAATGTACCTGCATACTCAGACACAAGAATGCTAGTGTGTTACTATACCAGAAATAACAATTACTAGTGAGGCAGAAATGATTGGGAGATTAATTCTAACTTGAGGATTCAGAGATTTTATGAAGGTTTTGGTAACATTTGAAATTAACTGTGACATTTGAATTTACTGCCAAGTGTATATACATTTTCTGAAATTTCCTCTCCAAAAGGGTGACACTTAAAATACAAAGCTACTAGAGTAAAAATGTAAAATAAAAACATTAAGCAAAAAGGATAAAGAAAAGACAAAAATCATGAGGTTTTTGGACAAAAGTTGAGTTTCTTTTGAGGAAAGAGGAAATCAGAATATAATCACAAGCGTTAGACAAGGTGGTATGCATACTGCAAATATTGTCTTGCATATGCATATTGTCTTGCATTATGATAGAAAGGTACCTTTTGATGTGCAGTATCTAACATCCATTTTCTTATCTTTAAGCAACTTCTGTAGATCACATTTCTTTTTTTTTTTTTTTGTACCGGGGATCACGGTCACAACCTCATGCTTGCCAGGCAGACGCTTATGCTGCTGAGCTAAATCCCTAGCCCAACACTTGTATTTTATCTACTCCAAAACTAACATTTCTGTGAAAGTACATTCCACTGTAAAAATGTCCAAAGGTGTTGTACAAAGTATGAGACAAAAACAATTAAATTTCAAGTAACTTTAATTATTTTTCTCTTTAGTATCTCATGCTTCTACAATTATTCCTGGAACTAGTTTTTCTCTTTTCTATGCAGATATAGTAAATCAATAGATTATTTATAATTTTCTGATAAATAAAAGTATCATTAAATCAAATGATTGTGTAACAGTATACATTCTGACATGCTCAAAAGTTTAACTTGAGACTATGTTGCATGCTATTATTTATATATCCACTCAAGTATAAAACACTGTCTGTGCTTTTAGCTTCATTGTTAAATGTGAAAACAGTCAAGTTTTTCAGAGAAATGTAATGGGGTGAATGCAATGTTTCTTTCACCTAATACACATTTAGGAATAATAGAATATGGATCCATATGAAGTAATTTTTAAAATGGTTGCTACATATTAATTTTGAAGATACTGGTTAAAATATTCAGACTTTAGTAAATAAATGATTAAGACATAGTTTGTAACTGTACTCTATGAAAATTTTAAAATTTTAGTAATTTTGCATTTATTAGTTTGAAACATACAGAAATTCCTATACAGACTTTTACTTCTGGCTTGATCACTGTTGTTATAACTTCCAGATACTTTAAAATTTACTATAACTCTCCCTTGCTATTAGAAAAGTAAAAACTAAAGGTCGGATACTACATAATACCCTTGTTACACTTTTCAAATAATGACTTAACTACTACTTAAAACAGAGTGGGAAAGACACTTGCCCTTTCCAAGTCTCAGTTTAGTCATCTGTAAAGTGTAATAATATATCTTCTAAAATCATGAAAGGTTCAGATAGAAAGATTTAATGTTTTAGGCAGTGACTATTAAATAAATATTAGCTTTGTACTTCTCCTTCCTCAACACTTGTTATTCAAATGCATTTATTAAAAATATTTAATGAAAAAATCATACGTAATATTAAAATTAATGCTATTAAAAGAACAAATCACTATGTACCCAGCTCTTACCAATCTTCTTGGCTTATAAATCCCTACCAGACCTGACCTTTAGGCTTACTTCCACAAATTATATATTTCAATAATATTGTATTAAATTATCTTCAGATATATTTCAATTTGAAAGACATATTCTTTCAAATCTATATCCCTATATCCCCTTTCAGATTCTCTTCTAATTTCTAGTTCAAAAATCTAAACCAGATGTAACCCTCCTCTGTAAAGGTTTCTCTGATTCCTTCTTCTAAACAGAGTGAATCACTCCCTTTTCTATTCTCCTTAAATGCAAACCATCAGAAAGTGACAGCATAGGTCAAATAAAAAATATAATAAATAAAATGCATTAAAAGGTCTAAAAAGGATATTTAACAGGGGTACAAACTTTCTCAAACTATCTTTGTATATTCAAGGTAAGTTTTGGTTATGAATGATAAAAGCCAGCAGTTTATATAAGACACAAGTTTATTTCTGTCATATCAAAGAAATCCAGATGTAAATAAGCCAGCCCAAGCAGGGTAACTTCATGAAGTTCTTAGCAATCTTCTATTTTAATGCTTTCCTCATTCTCTCAGTATGTGGCTTCCACACATGTTCCAATTATCCAGATTTCAGCAGAAAAAAGGGGGGCTGGGCGTGGTGGCTCATGCCTGTAATCCCAGTACTTGGGAGGCTGAGGCAGAAGGATTGTTGTGAGTTCGAGACCAGCCTGGGTTACAAAGTGAGCTCAAGGTCTGATTGAACTGCATAGAAAGACTCTGTCTCAAAAAGACAAAAAAAAAAGACAGAAGTGGGGAAAAAAGAGGATGTGTACCACCACTTCTTTTATGGCTACTTTCTGAATATTGCACACACTACTTCTGCTTATTTATCACTAACCAAATTAGACACATGACTACATCTAGCTAGAAAGGAGACTGAAATGATGTTTTTATTCCTAGTAGTGATATGCTGGGAGAAAAAATTAGAAGGGGGAAATCAATATTAGGGGACAAATACTATCACTGTTATATGTGGTTATAACCTATCTGTGCTAGGTCTTACCTGACACTTTAAATTTGTAATCTAATGCTGGTATTTCTAATAGTGAGTATACTGTAAAATTACATGATAATTATTTCTAAATCTCCAAAAATATTTCTGTTGATATTTATCTTTCTAAAATTTAACTAATCCAAAAAAGTTACTAAGGAGAGAAAAAGATTTTTAATAGAAACACAAAAGACAAACTTTATTTAGATGTTGCTTTGTGACACATTAATTATATAGGAAAATATTTAAAATGAATAAAAGTACATATAAACCAATGAACAAAATTGCATAAATACAATAAAAGGATATGGAAAAAAATCTAAGAAGAAAATTACATAAGTTGTTTTATTATACTCTCTAAAAATGCTATTCAGAAACTTTCTTCTTTATTTCTGAGACAGGATCTCACTATATAGCCCATGTGTGCCCTTGAATTCAGTAGAAAGCCCAATGTGGCCTCAAATTCATGATTCTCTGCCTTTTGAGTGCTGGGATTATAGTATATGTCAACAAGCCTGCTTTAATTAAGTAAAATGTACTCACAAAACAGTAAAAATGTTAACATAATAAAGCAAAATGAGATTATGTCCAAGTTCTAACATTATATAATTTTAGGCAAGTAACTTGACAAATGATAAGTACAATGAAAGTCAAAAGAATTTAGTATGTGGCATCCTCTATATTTAGTGTTTTATGATCATTATTTTACTTATTTTCATAACATCCTGAGACATAAATATTATTCCTACTTCAGAGAAGAAAAGATAGGATCTTAGGCTAAGGTTACTTGACACAAGATTACAGCTGGCATATAAATATAAGAGCATACACTTGGAGATTTTTCTGACCCCAAATCCATGTCCCTAACTCATAGGTGTACTATCTCCCCTCAAATTCTCTAGACCTTGGTTTTCTCATCTATTTTAGAAGGGCAATGTAATATAGACTTATCAAGCTCATTCTGAGCTCTTAAGAAGTTGACATTCTAATGAGTTTGACACTCCTTCTCCAAACAGGACATTAGATCAACTGATCTTATTGGCGACTTTGCTGGAACTTATGTAAATTAGCAGTTATTCCAATATATATAATCTTGAGGCTGGCAGTTTAGCTTAGCAGCACAAGCGCCAGCCTGGCAAGCGCGAGGTTGTGAGTTTGATCCCCAGTACAAAAAAAAAAAAAAGTAGACTTTCATTTACTAAAATTTTCACATGAAAAGGCCACAATATATTATCATAAATTTGGATGGTGTGGGAGAAAGCCTTGATCTTTGCAGTTGACCTCATGCTCATTGGTGTATCTATAAAGGAGCCAGCCATAAAGTTATATGAGCGAGAGGAAAACAATGTATTGAACCTTATATTCAGATTTTATAACAATCCTTTAAATATATATAATATATAATTCTATAGGTGGTAAAGATCCTGAGGTACAAAGAGGCTAACTTGCTCAAAATCACATACATAGTGCAATGATATTAGTATTTGAATTCTATCTGGTTCTAAAAGTTATGCTCCTTCTATCGTCAGTTATGGATATTCATATATTGCTAGTCTCACTTCAATTTGAACATATGTATACTAAAAGATACCAATTGATTTCGCATTTTCATGGGTATTTATAATGATCAATATTTGCTGAGTAAAGTAGGAAGACATATATTAAAATAAACATCAACATAGAAGAAAATATATTCACAGAAACATGGGATTAACGAAAATTCAGCATTACCAAACTATTAGGGAGAATCACTTTCAGTTAGGGTGACTAGGGACACTCTCAGGGAGATGACTGTATATAGACAAGACATTAGAGGGGAGGTTTTATTTCATCAGAAGAAAATTTTTTAAAGTATGAGAAAAAATATTCTCGGTAAAAGTAATGACATGATTCTAACTATGAAGACAAAGTGTATTTGAGATGATTGTGTAGTCCATATTGGATAAAATAAAAGGTTCTTGTTCTTTTAATATTACAATGTACAGTTGGGAAATATATTGGAGTCAAAATAAGGAAAGATCTCGAAAACCAAATCAGAAAGTTAGGATTTGATGTAAAAGGAAACAGGAAGTTACCAAATATCTTCAAATAAAAAATAAATGGTTTAATAAGGTTAAATGAACAATCATGAACAAGTTTCAGTGGAATTAATGATGATCAGAAAAAAGGAAGATCAGATAAAATGGTTTCACATTTCTGTAGATTATGACATAGAAGAAAAAAAATTTTCCTGACTGCTAATTTTTTTAAGGAAAACGTATATAATTACCTCTTTAACCACAGTATTTCTATTCCTTTAGTTTTGTAGCCTCATTATACTAGCTTGTGATTCTCTGAATAGTCACTTGACCTCTCCATTTTCTCTGAGTGAACCAGCATCACTTCACTCCATATCCAGAGTCAATATCTGAACTACTTTACCCTCTCTTCTTGACTTAAGAAGCTAGAGGAAGCCTCATAATTCTGGTAGTGATGAATGAAGCAGCTAATTTTTTGTCTGTATTGGGGATTTAACCCAGGGCTTTATGCATGCTAAGAAAGTACTCCACCAGTGGGATACATTCCCAACACTGAATGCTAGTTTTAACTTCTTTGTTAAGCACTATGTGCTACACAAAATATTACTTTAAAAAATATGCCTATTTTACTGCAAAATAAAGTTTTTAATAAGGAAAAACAAAGAGCTGATCATGATGTTATATGCATATAATCCTAGCACTCTAGTAGGAGACTGAACCAGAAGGATTCTATGTTCAAACCCTGACAGAGTAACTCAGCAATTTAGCTAGACTTTGTCTAAAAAAAAAAAAAAAAAAAAAAAGAAGGAATAGAGTGGGACTAGAGATACAACTCACTGTGAAGGTTCTGGATTAAATCTTAGCTGTTTTTTTTTTAAAAAACAAAAACAGAAAAAAGAAAGGGGGAGGGGGTGAGTTAAACAGGGAAGAGGAGGGAGAGAGAGAGGCAGAGAGAAAGGAGGAGGAGCAGGAAAAGGAAGAAGGGAGGGGAGGGGAAAGAGAAGGGTGGGAGAAGAAGAAAAGTAGAAAAACAATAAAGGGTTAGAGACAGAATGTCTGACTAGTATGTGAGAATGCTAGGTTCAATTTCTAACCCTAAGAAAGCAAGAAGGAAGGAAGGCAGGGAGGGAAGGAGGGAGGAAGGGAAGAAAGAGTAAGAGAGTGAGAGATGAGAGACTGTGAATGAGTGTGATACAAATATAAAAATGCTTCCTAAGAAAAGTTAATGAACGTTCCATATGCAACAGAAAACTAAATGATCATAATAAAGTCTCTAAAAATAGAGTAAAACAGGTTTGGTGGTGCACACCTGTAATCCCACCTACATGGGGAGTTGAGGCTTATAAATTTGAGGCCAGCCTATACAACTCAGCAAGAGCCTGTCTCAAAATAAAAAGAGATTGGGATACGGTTTATTGCAAAGATCCTAGATTCAATCCCTAGTAACAAACAAGCAAACACATTAAGAGTGCTCCTTAATCTCTGCAAAATATTAAACTTAACAAGTTTTCAAACAAAATTATCTATACATAGATTTACACTTCTGATAATTAGTGTTTCTATATAATGAATAATAAACAGGGTTAAAGTAGGTTCACTGAGAAATTTCTTTAAAAACTTTTACCTTTGCTACTTAAGAGGATTTTCCAAAATGTCATAAATCTTATTACTACTATTTAGATTTTGCTAGTTAGAATTTTATAATAGGGTTGGGGGTAAAACTCACTGTTAGAGTGTTGTTTGGCATGCACAAGGCCCTGTGTTTAATCCCCAGGACTCAAAAAGACCAAAAAATTATAATAATATGAATGTAGATTCAAGATTTATCTTTAGGTAACACATTTCCTGATACATGGTAAAAATGAACACTTTAAATAAAATTATTGAAGAAAACTATCAGTTACTTAAGAGAACAATCCTTTTTCAAACAACTCTGGAACACTATAAATTGCTTCAATGCCAGTAAAAATGTTAAGCAAGAAGTCTATGAATTCTGGTTTTTTTTTTTTTTTTTCCTTTGAGACAGTGTTTCCCCATGCAGCCCACACTGCCATTCTCCTGTCTCAGCTTCTGAGTGCTGGGATTACAGGCATGCACTACTACACCTGGCCCCAAGAATTCTTTCAAGGCTATGTTTTCACAGTTGTTCCTTAATAACTCCAGATATATTTTTTCCTAATATGGAGTGAGTCATCTTAAATTTTTTCCATTTTTTTAGTAAAAATAAAAATTAAAAAATTCAGAATATAATTCACAGTGAAATATAATAAGTAGGCATGCAATTTTAATTATGAATTTAAAGTTATTTTAGGTATTTTTAAAAAATCCTTTAAAGTAATTAAGTATTTAAACAGCTAGAAGAATGAAATAGGTCTCAGTGAAAAATGTAAGTATTCAACTGCCTAGTGAAAGAAAGAATAATATAGTAACTTCAAGTTGTAAATTTTTTTTAACTCTATTCAAATCATCTTTAAAAGCTGAACTATCTGTTGTGACCGATGTGGTTAATTAAAAAAAAAAAAAAGCTGAACTATCATTTTGATCTTACTGTGATCAGCGTGGTCAATCTTGTGACATCACTGTTGAGAAACCTGCAACAGAAAAACAGAATTAGCAATCAGCTGAATGATATATTTGACTAAGTAATTTGAGAAAACTAAAAAGAGTATTTAGAATTTTATTTTGTGTTGACAACATGTGTCATATTTTAGTTAAAATGTCATGAAACAAACAATTATAAAAGGCCTATATTTTATTCATAGGTTAGTGTTCATGTTATGGAAGATTATGTTTACAATCAGCAACACCCTGGGGTTAACATCATACATTTAAAAACAAACTATACAATATTCAAGCTACACGTTTTATCTTAAAATACTTACTAAAAAGACAGTGTGTTAAATATATTTATCATGAATAGCAGAATGGCATTGTTTATAAATACTTCTCTCTCTGTGATTAGCAGTTCAGTTTAGAATCAAAATGCCATTTACTTAACATAGGAGAAATTACCACATGCTAACCCTTATGAATACTGACAAAATTATCAAACATAAAAAATATCATTGGGCAGGATCCGATGTAAACTATAAACCCAAAGGAATTTATAAATTATTGCCCAAGGCTGGGCATGTTGGTACATGCTTATAATCCTAATACACAGAAGTTGATGACACCATGGGCTACACTATGAGTTCAAGGCCAGCCTGAATTACAAAGCAAGGTCCTGTATCAAAAAACAAAGAATGATAATAAAAATAATAATATAAAAATAATTTCCTAAAATATTAATGATTCTCATTTAATCCTTATAAATGCTAACCTTTTAAAAATTCCTTTATTAACAAGGCCCAATTTAAGACCAACTGTTAAATATTTAGTATTAAAAAATAACACACTGTCATCGATCATAATACATTTTCATGTGTTATTTCACCAAATGCTCAATAATCCCTTCAAAGAATTAGGAAGGAAATATTTCTTATTATTTTATCTGGGAAAGGACAATTTAAGATATATGACACACAAGTGAGTTTTTCTTGGTTTCTTTTGTATCTCATACCTTCCACCCAAACCATTCTGTCACTATCCTTTTTTCACTCTGTCCTTAATTCAAAAATATATTTATTGCTGAGGATTTAGCTTAGTGGTGTAAGAGCCTGACTTGCAAGCACAAGGTCATGAGTTTGATCCCTGGTACCAAAAAC
Source organism: Hydrochoerus hydrochaeris (assembly GCA_004027455.1). Lineage (NCBI taxonomy): Eukaryota > Metazoa > Chordata > Mammalia > Rodentia > Hydrochaeridae > Hydrochoerus > Hydrochoerus hydrochaeris. Next base: position 6,695 of record PVLA01007061.1, on the reverse strand, counting down.
AAAACAAAACAACAACAAAAAACATTTTATACTGCTAGTTATCTTACTAGCTAAAGATAATGCTCTCCTACGCTATCATTATAGTCTCCTACTTTTTTTTTTTTATTCAGTACTGGAAATTGAACCGAGAACCTTTGCTCTGGGCTACATTATAGCTCTTTTTTATTTTTTGAAACAGCATCCTATTAAACCACCAAGGTACCCAGATGGTCTCACTAAATCACTAAATTGCAATCTTCTTGCCACAGTCCTAGGATGCTGGATTTACAGGTATACACCATCATGCTTGGTTTCCTACCACTACTCTTAATGCAGTACAAGATAAATCAGATCACACTTAACATTGCAAAATGGCATTTTGTTTTATATTTTGCTTATTTTTTTACAGTGCTGGGGATAGAAACTATGGCTTTATCCATATTAAGTGTTCCACTACTGAATGACATAGTCCTCAAAACTTCAACATGGTTTTACTACCACTTAGAATAAACCCTAGAACACAGTACTTACCATGACTTATTAAACCCTCTGTTACCTAGATCCCTAACTACATGCCCAGCTTCGATCTCTAATTTATCAACCATTTCAGGGCCATGACTTTTGCTATTCCCTGTGTCTAGTGCAACTGTTCTTCATCTTTTAAAAAAAAGCTGGTTCTCTTGCTTCAAGCAGGTCTTAAAATAAATGCAATTTTCTCAGAGAGACCTTGCCTTATCCTTAAGCACTGTTAGCTATAAGCTCTATGTAAGAAGACTGCAGGAACACTACTTTAGTAGCTGGAACCCAATAATTGACTAGTAATTGGTTGTTGAATGGAGGGAACAGTTATGTATGGAGTTTTTACTGTGCCTAGGACTATACAAAGAACAACAGAAATTAAAAGTATGAGTAAAAATGCTTACAATAATTATTACTTAAAGAAACAAGCTATATCAAATGGGTGTTTTTTTGTTTTTGTTTTTGTTTTTGTAATGACCTCACACTTGCCAGGCAGGTTCTGTGCCACTGAGTGATATCCCCAGTCATGGGGTACATTTTTTAAAAATTTTATGGGATACATATTTAAAAGTCCCTGCACGAAGAATTTAGAAAGTTTTAAAAACAAGCAACAACAAAAAGCAAAGCAGGGACTAATGGGAAAGTCAGAGTGGTATATTACGGATGTAAGATATTGAGGGTCTGGATAATTAAGATAAAGAATTGCAGAGGGAATAGAAAATTTCAGATACATCTCAAATGGAGAAACAAGAAGAATCTGTGTAAGATTATCAGAAACAAGGACAGCAAAGAGTAAAAGATAAACCAAAGTTTCTCATTCCAACAATAAAGGAACCTATGGCAGGAGGATGGGGTAATTTTTTATTTTTAAAAGTAAATGAACCCAGTGACACTACAAGCTACTCAAATGGAGATACTTCCATAAGCAACAAGAAATTTAGAGTAAGGTAAGATTTGAAAATCAGTTATATCAAACTATACTTCAAATCAAGAGTATAGAAAAGTCCACCAAGTTAATACAGAGTAAGAAGAGAAAATCCAGGGATAGATTTATAAAAGTCTATGAGAAACAAAGTAAGTGGCATCATAAGATTTTTTAAAATCTAAGAGAAATGGAAAATACACTAATTAAAGGCAAGTGAAGAAAGAGTTTCGAGGAGAAAAATATGTTTAGCAGCTCTAAGTGATATAAAAAGGAGTCAGAGAAGATGAGCCTGGAAACATTTCCTCTAAACAATCCAATGAATTGGATCAGAAGGTGGCTATGTAAATGTAACCTATTACTGTGTTTTCTGTATCCAACCAACTGCCTTGAAGGAACTATATGCAGAGCATTACACTGTCCATTTCACTGATTCAAAAAAAAAAAAAAATCTTCCAGTCAGGTGGGGTGGCACATACCTGTAATCTCAGCTACTTGGAGGGCTGAGGCAAGAATGTCACAGGTTTGAGACCAGTTTGAACAACTGATTCAGACTCTGTCTAAAAAAGGTTTTGTTTTAAAAGCATTGAGAATATAAGTCAGTGATCCCAGGGTTCAATTTCTAGCATGGCAAAAAAATAGTTCTTGAGATTGCAAGATGGCCAACTGAGTGGCAGCACAAGAGAGCCTCTCTGGGGAAAAATAAAAAATAAAAACAAGTCAACGCTGGAATCTGGCAACATGGAGAAAGCCAGACAAAAGGAGAAGAATTCTCATGACCCAGGAAGAAACTGAGGAAAAAGAAAAAGAAAAAAAACAAACAAGAAAAGGAAGCATGGACAGAGGGCTGGAGCTGGGCAAACCCTGATCGCTGTACTGGCACGTCTTAAAGTCAGGTGACTCACGATCCAGCTGAGATACCGGCCCTGCTGAGAGCAGGGGTTGGTGAGCTCCAGACCCTCAGCTGGAGGAGGCGCTGCGACAGGGAGTGGAAACAGCCAGTCAAGCTGCACAAACTTTGGTGAGTGATGGGAACTGGAATCCCCAAACCGAGAGGACTGGCTGGGCAACATTTTGGAGTTGGGCAGGGCCAGCTTGAACCAAAACCCGAGGCAGCCTCTGCTGATGACTCCTAGTCCAAAGCAGATTGGGGGGATCTGCTCGGGCAGGGCCACGCCCCTGGTTGAAACCCAATAGCCAGGGACAAGGCTTTTCTGGGCCAGTGGCATCCTCAGGGAACAAACAAACTTGCTGAAGCATAAAATGGTTGATGGGCATAGGGGGAGGAGCCAGCTCTCAGCCAGCAACTGGCAGATCCGCAGCCGACTGGGGGGTGGTACTTCCCTAGCAAGTGTGCTGCAGAAAAACTGTAAACAATAGGAAAGGTCCAGAGACCTCCACCACCCACCTGTCTGAAGGGGGCCGAAAACATGACAAGACAGAGAAAGAGCAAAAGGTCCCCAACTGCAGAACCAGGGAAAGTGAGTCCAACAGAGGTAAATGCAGAGGAGGTTGAGAGCAGCAAACCTGTAATGTCAGAGACAGCCTCATCGGAAATAAAGAAATACATCCATGACCTCATCGTCCAATTTAAATCTGAAATTCTAACTCAGGTGAAGCAAGATATAAGAAGATTAATAAAAGAAGTCCTGGGTAATCCTCAAGTAGACACAAATGAAAGAATAGAGGGACGCAGAGAAAGGAGAGAAGCCTTTGATGAAGAATATAAACAAAATCTAGAATATATGAAACAGATCCAAAGAGAATATCAAGAAATTAAAAACTCCATTGAAACCTGGAAAAACCTTTCAAAACTTGAAGATAGATTTGCAAAGTATGATCGTGAAAGGAAGGATCTCTTAAAAATAACAAGGAACCAGGAAGCAACGATACAAAGGCTAGAAGACGACAAGAGGATTTATAACCTAAGAATAAAACATGTGAATGAAGATGCAGCAATAAATACAAATGAAATAAAAAGTCTATTCACAGAAATAATTAAGGAAAACTTCCCAAACATAGGTAACAGAAGTGAAGTTCAGATAAATGAGGCATATAGAACTCCAGCCAGCTACAACCAAAACAGATCTACATCCAGACATATAATAATCAGGATCCCAGAAATCCATCTCAAGAACAGAATATTAAAAGCGGTCAGACAAAAGAAACAGATTACCTATAAAGGAAAACTCATCAAAAACTCATCACAGTGGACTTCTCAATGCAAACCATCAAATCAAGAAGAGCTTGGAATGAAATCTTCAAAGCCCTGAAAGGAAATAACCTCCAACCCAGAATGATGTACCCTGCAAAACAGTCTCTCAAAATTAATGGAGAGAAAAGATATTTCCATGACAAAGAGGAACTGGGGGAGTCTGTGACCACAAATCCAACCCTGCAAAGAATACTGAAGGGCATTCTAGAGAGAGAAGAAAATCACCAGGGTTCCAGGAATAATGGCAGAAAGGCCTCAAAGAAAGGGGCAGATAGAGGAATCAAGGAGAAAAGTAAACAAATAACAACAGAAAAGTAGCATGGCAGAGATAAGACAGAGAAAATTGGTTATATCACTGTTTTATCTTGACTGATTTTATTTGAATCTGGTATGCTTGAGAGTGTTGAGTCTAAGAGTAGGGGCAACTAATCTGAAGATGACAGGATTCAATAGGATACCCATTCTGGTTTGATTGTTAACTGCCTTTGAAGTCCTATACTGTCTCCAATGTTTAGATTTTATTAATAGTGTAGGGGCTGGGGATTTAGCTCAGTGGCATAAGCACCTGCCTTGCAAGCATGCGGTCGTGAGTTTGATCCCCGGTACCGATTAAAAAAAAATTATATATATTAATAGTGTAAAGCAATGCTACATTTATATTATATTTGATGATACAGACAATTTTATTGAAAATAACAAGAGACATCATAGTGAATATAGATCACCTAGTGTGTTTTTGTATGTTCTTTTCATTTTGTTTCTTGAGGAATTTGTATTGCTGACTTGTTTTGATTTGTTTCTCCCTCTAATACAGAAAGGCTAGGTATATGTGTAGAGACTTATACATGTGTAGAACTTCTAAGTAGTTTACGAGAATGGATTATAGTTATTGTAAAGAAAAAAAAAAGGAAAAGAGTATTCTAAAGGATATAACTGCATGTATGTTTGAGTGTGTGGAATTAATCACCACGTTGCTAAAGTTTTAGTTGGATGAATGAGCAAAACTGACTGCAGTCTCACTGTGTGAATATCCACTTTGTGAACTTTACTTTTGTAACTTGAACAACTGCTTCTAACAGGAAATTATGTAATTATCAACTAGTGATTTTTTACTGGTTACTATTTTTGTTTTTTTGTTTGTTTGTTTTGTTTTTTTGAGATTTGCATTTTTTCTACCCTCTTTGTTTCAAAATTTTTTCTTTAAATAAAAAAAAAATTTAAAAAAGCAGGAGGAGGAGGGGAGAGTGCTCTAGGGGAGATAACTGTATGTATACTTGAGTGTGTAGGATTGATGACCATGTTGCTAAGCTTTTGTTGGATCGGTGAGTGGAACTGTTTGCAGCCTTACTGTTTGAATGTCCACTTTGTATGCTTTAGTTTTGTGGCTTGAACAACTATATCCAAGAAGACAATATGTAATGTATCAAATAGTGATTTCTTACTGTTTATTTTTTTTTGAAATTCTGTATTGTTTCTATGCTTTTTTCTGTTTTGCTTCCCTCCCTCTTTAAATAAAATTTTTAAAAAATAGTTTTTGTGATGGTAAAAATGGCAGTTTAAGAAGTCTTGTGATGGACAAGAATATACTTTGTATAAAACTTCATAATTTAAAAAAATATTAAAATTCTTGTAAACAAACAACATTCATAATTGAAAAAGTAAAAAAGAAACATTCATTTTTTAAAAAATTATAAAATAAGACTAAATCTATAGTTAATAATACACACTTTACTTAAAACCCTAAAGCTCATTGCATAAAAAAAAAGTAAAGGTCTTCCTTGTGGTAGCAATTTTTTGTATATAACTCACTGGGTGCTTGTGATTGCCTGGGGGAAAAAAATCTATGTGAAACTAAAATGACTCTAGAAGATAAAGCCAGACAATATTAAAGCTTTTCATAAAAGATCCTAAGTAGTTTTTAAAAGCAAAAGATAATTCTATAAAATCGTATCGAAACTAGAAAATATATTCAAATACCACATATAAAAAGTAACATTACATATTATGAAAACATAATTCAAATACTGTACTGGTTATATGGTGCTCCTCTAAAAGTCACTATTTTAGCAAACACACAAAGACCCTCTACTATATCTACCTTCAGGAGACACATACAATGCTTCCCACCTACAGATGAGTGAAGAGACTCTCAGGTCATGATATTCAATCCTGAGTATTCTTCCAGCAATTACAACATGCCATCTCTACTTTTACTCTTATTCAGCCCCAAATGACTAAAAGAGATAGAGAAGGTCACTACATACTTGTTAGTGGTAAAATTCAAGAGGAAGAACTAACAGTTATAAATATATATGCGCCAAATACAGGAGCACCCAACTATATAAGACAGGTACTAATGGACATGAAAAACCAAATACACAAGAACACAATTATAACAGGAGATCTTAACAGCCCATTGTCGCAAAGAGATAGATCAACTAGACAAAAAGTCAGCAAAGAAATAACAGAACTGAATCATACCTGTGAGCAATTGGACTTAGTAGATGTTTACAGAGTGTTCCACCCAACCATATCAGAATACACATTCTTCTAAGCTGCACATGGGATGTTCTCCAAAACAGACCATATATTATCCCATAAAACATTTTTAAGTAAATGCAAAGGTAATGAAATCATAACATGCATATTATCTGACTATAGTGCACTGAAATTGGAAATTAATGGCAAGACAAATTGTAAAAACTGCATAAATACATGGAAATTAAATAACAGCCTTTTGAACAACCAGTGGGCTACAGATGAAATTAAAGAAGAAATAAAACAATATCTACAATTCAACGAAAATATAGAAACAACTTACTGTAATCTGTGGGATGCAATGAAAGCAGTCTTAAGAGGGAAATATATAGCAATAAACTGTCATATCAAGAAAACAGAACGAGCACAAATAAACAACCTAATGCTCCATCTCAAGCATCTAGAAAAAGAAGAGCAAGCTAAACCCAAAGCTCATAGAAGAGAGGAAATTGTAAAGATTAGAGCAGAAATCAATGCAATTGAAACTAAAAAAACAATACAAAGAATTAATGAATCAAAAAA